>VUQH01088564.1:2984-27956 GCA_015106775.1 Etroplus canarensis | reverse complement strand
AAAAAAAAAAAAAAAAAAAAAAAATAAAAAAAAAAAAAAAAAAAAAAAAAAAAAAAAAAAAAAAAAAAAAAAAAAAAAAAAAAAAAAAAGCATAAATCGCCGTGATTCAGAATAAGTTAACCAATGGTCTTTGGATTATTGACTATACTGATTTCAAGGGAATTGCACTTCCACTACAACATATTGTTATGTGGAAATGATCATTGACTTTGAAAAGTTTCAATTCATGTTTACAGCTTATAACCACAAGGTGGCAGCCATGCTCCACTGTAATTTCCTGCCTAATTCCAGTCATGTAAGGACACCCGTGTCTAAATAATGACTAACCTATGATAAATTATTGCAAGTTCCCCTGAAGCTGTTTTAGGAAAGCCAAAAAAGCTAGGCTTAGTATTTGGCTCTGTATTTTGGCGTCCTTAGTTGGCTGGTTACTTCTCTGCTTTGGCGCAGTCTGTACAGAGGCTGTTGTTGCCCAACTTCTATGTTGAGGTGTTCCTTTTTACTGACAGTAGGGTGCCAGTTATGCAGCATGCTCTATAACCACCAAGACTGTGTTGAAGGTTATTTTATTTAATTTTTTTGATATGCCTAAGGTCATTCAGACTGACCAGAGCACAAGTTGTACATCACACCTTTGAAGAGAGTCTGCAACAGCTTCGTGATAAACATTTCACCTCCAGTGGTTACCATGCACAGTCAAGGTGCAGTAGAAAGGTTTCATAAGACTACCAAAAGGAGGTTTTGGGAGGTAAATTTCTACCAGAGTACATATATAGGAAGGCAAATGACATCCAGAGTGTAATACTATTAAACAACCTCATTTCCAAAAAGGCCGGGATGCTGTGTAAAAACACAATACAATGATTTGCAAATCTCATAAACCGGTAGTTTTATTTGCAAAAGAACATAGCATCATGGTTTGCCATAGAGTGAGGAGAGGACCTAGTATGCAGGACTCCAAGAAGCCAAATAAGTTAACTTAAAGAGGGCTTTACTTAGCCAACAAGGTTTCAAAAATAAAGTCCAAAAGCTTATGTTCTGGGTAGGTGGCAACAATCCAGGGCAGGAAGTAAAACGAGACCAGACTGGTTACAAAATAAAACAGGAAACAGAAAACATCCCTGCAAACAAAGGATGCAAAAACACCAAGAATATCAAAACCCTGAAAGAACTCAGAAATTAAAAAACATAAAAGAACTCAAAAACACTCAAAACCAAACTACAAAAACACACCAGAAACATATCAAATGCTGAAAATGAGAGATTTTATTATTTCATGAATTAAATAGTTCATTTTGAATTTGATGGCAGCAACACATCTTGAAAATTGGGGACAAGAGCAACAAAAAGTTGGAAAGTGAGCAGTACTGAAAAGAAACTGCTGGAGGAACATGTTACAACTAATTAAGTTAATTGGCAACAGGCCAGTAATGTGATTGAGTATAAAAAAAGAGTAACTTAGAAAGGCAGAGTCTCTCAGAAATTCAGTGAGGTTCAGCAATCTGCATCTACAAATTGTGGAGCAATTTCAGAAGAGTTCTTCAACATGAAATTACAAATGTACCTTTCAGCTGCTCCCTTGTATTCTCCACAGCAGATTAATCTGCATTGGTTTTACACCAGATGCCCTTCCTGACACAACCCTCCATGGTAAGAAGGGCTTGTGTCCCCACCTGGATTCAAACCAGGGACCTTTCACTTCAAAGGCAAATGCACAAACCACTATGCTACCACGGACACTCAATATGAAATTACAAAGACTGAGTGTTCCACCATCTACAGTACATAATATCAAAGAATTCCAGGAAAATGGAGACATCTCTGTGTGCAAAGGACACAGCTGAAAACCAGTATTGGACACACATGATCTTTGGGCTCTCAGGTGGCACTGCATTGCAAACAGGCATGATTCTGTCATGAAAGTCACTGCATGGGCACAGGAACACGTCTGGAAATCATTGTCTGTGAACAAAGTTTGCTGTGCCTTCGGCAAATGCAGGTTAAAGTTCTGTCATGCAAAAAAGACATTATATGTGAACATAATCCAGAAACACCACTGACTTCTGTGGGCCAAAGCTCACTTAAAATGGACTGAGGAAAAGTGAAAAACTGCTTTGTGGTCAGCCAAATAAAAATTTCAAATTCTTTCTGGAAATCATGGACACTGCATCCTCTGGATTAAAGAGAAGGACCATTGGGCTTGTTATCAGTGCTCAGTTCAAAAACCCATAGCTCTGATCATGTTGAGGTGCTTTAGTGTCCATGGTACTGACAACTTGCACAATTGGAAAAGCAACAGCAATGCCGAAAGGTACTGGAATCCTATATCAGACAAGAATGGGACAACATTCCTCTACAAACACGCATGTCTTTGGACTGTGGGAGGAAACCAGAGTACCAGGAGGGAACCCACATAGGCAGAGGAAGAAATATCAACTCCACAAAGAATGGCCACAGCCCTGTGGATTCGAGCTCACTGCCTTCTTCCAGTAAGGCAACAGTGCAGCACCCGTGATATGCTCCACCTCCACAAATTGTAATTTATGTACCTGATGTATGGGCGAGGCATATTGCAAATTTGTAGTAGATTTAGATGGCTTTAAGAATTAAATTAAGAAACAAATTTACCTTTAATATTATCAGCCTCACAACAGAGTCGCCTTGTAAGCAGAAGATTCACAAACTAAACTTTAAAAAAACATTTGCTGACAGAGTCCCTTAAAAGTGTGCAGCTACAGTGTCTGACCTGTATGACCTTCCACTGTGGTGAGCAGTGGGATAGATTTTATGTTAGAAGTGTCAAGTGCATTTGTCCTTGCTAAAGGGAGAAAACAGCAAGATCCAAGAAGAATCACCCTGGTGCTTTGTCTCTTTTTTCTGTTTTGTTTGGCAGCAATTTCTGGTGATTTTCCCAGTCCTGTTGTTAAAGATATTATATTATCATTTGCCACAACATGAGATGAAGCGGCATTCACCCCAATTTTATTATTTCTTTATCAGTGTTTTACTCAACTTGTACCATTATCATCTACCAATATGTGTGTTTCAAGTTAGGCTGATTTTCAGATAGCTTCCCATAGCTGATATTTATTCAGTCTATAACTTAATGAAGCATCTGTAGGTATTACTGTTAAATGATATATTGTGTACTTAAGTGCAGTTTTTGAGAAAGACTGAATTATTTTGTTTACTGTTGCATTTAGCTATACTAAATATGAAGGCACAATATGTGGAATACTTACCAAGAACTTCCATAGTGAGTGGTGAGGAGAGGGTTATTGTGACACTGTAAATGGGTGTGTAACATTTATGTTTAATTGATTCTTTTAAATTTGCATAAACTTCTCACCGTATTCTAATAGCAAAAACACTGGAAACAAGGGATGGACTTCCTTACATCGTTGGCAACTCATAAGAATATGGTGCTGTTTAGATCAACTCAGTTTTCTACTATAAAAACAGATGAAAATTAATTTTAAGTCTAAGGGTAGCCAGTCAGACAGAAAACTAATGCAAATGACATTATGACCTTACCCTGTGGGAGTGCTGTGGGACCCCCTGATGGTGACCTGTACTCAAACCTATCTGATGCTTGTGGCTTAAGTTGGACCCACAGCCCATATTGCCATTATCTTCCCAGTTTCAGTTTACTTCAACTCTTAACTAAGCATAACCTAGTTAACCATACAGACCACTGAACTACACTGGCAAAAAGTGGTAAAAGGCATGAATATGGTAGTTAGGTGGAAGGTCTTTATGCAGTTATGACTTCATTCAGGTCTAAGGGCTTACTAACAAGTTTATTTGGATTCCCTAAGGAATTAAGTGTTATCCTTACTTGCAAACAGTTTCTTACAGTATCTTACACAACATTTCAAATAGTGAATGGTAAACTATTTTAATTATTAATTATTTTTAATTTTAAAATGATCACACTTGTTGATCAGAGTTGCTAGAACAATCTTAGCTTTGAGTTGCTGGGTACTAAATAAAGTAGGTAGTGACTGATGATCACGTTTGTGTTTTTATCCACGAATGTCCTCAGGAATGGTTAAACCTTGATTATTCATGTCCTTGGGAATATTACAGTAACATCACACAAAGCTTTCTCTTTCAAGTCATCTTTTTTCCAGTTTCAACTGCGCAGAGTTATAGGGTCACTGGAGCCTATCACAGCACATATTAGCAGGCACTGGGTGAAACTGACCTCCCAACAAACTCCATTTACACCCATTTTCATACCCATGGGTAATTTTCTTTTTCAGATTTCTGTCCTGTATCTCATGTGCCTGTGGGATTAAACAGGAGCAACCAGAGGAAATTCAGACAAAGATAGAGACTTCCCTAAGGTGTTGAAATTGTGTTTAAAGTTAACCATCACATGAATTCATTTGCAACTATTTCTTCCTTATAATGAGCAAATATTGCAATCTATCCAAATCCTCCTATTGGAGCCTGACTGATATGAAAGGAAATTTTTAAAAAACACATCAAAACAAATTACTCTGTAAAACAAATATGAGGGAGGTTTAACAGATTATGTGTTTTCATCTGGTTGCTGCTCTTTTTGCTTAAGTGAATGTGATTTCAATTTGCCACAGTGCTGAGCTAAAACTTATTTTGTATGGGCAGCATAAAACATTTAACTTTTGTATTTTTAAGTAGTTCTGCCTTTTTTTAACCACAGCTAACATTGGTGATGTATTGAAACAACTGTGTTGCATGAAATTCATGCCATAAATAAGCATATAAACATAGTTGATTACTGAGGCTTTTTTATTGTAAAGGGAATTAATTGGTATCCCTCCCCACTGCTTGATTTGGATAATATGCTAGATTTTATAAACTCTCAGTGCCTTGTTTTTACGAAGACACGCTGTGGACCTGCTGTTTCCCTGAACATCAAAATATCAAATAGACAACCATAAGATCATAAATGTACCTTTCAGCTGCTCCCTTGTATTCTCCACCAAGGGGTCACCACAGCGAATTAATCCACATCGGTAATTTGACAGAGGTTTTACATCAGATGACCTTCCTGACGCAACCCTCCATGGTGAGAGGGGCTTGTGTACCCATTTAGAACCGAGCAAGGAACCTTTTGCTTGTGAGGTGAATGTGAAAACGACTACACTACAGGGACTACAGATAACCATAAGGTCATAGCTGTGGCCAATAGTAATTATTTAGGCAATTTACAATGAAAAGAAGAAGACCGCAGAGAATGTTCATGGATGGAGTGAAGGAGGACATGAAGAGGGTTGATGTGACAGAAAAGAATGCAAGGGAGAGGGTGATATGGAGGCAGATAATCTGCTGTGGAGACCCCTAAAGAGAACAACCAAGGAAGAAGAAGAAGAAGACAATTTACTCTGGAACTACATCTTGGTTCAAAAATTAAAATGCTTAGACATCAGTTTTACATTTTTAAAATTTGCACAACAGTATTTGATGTACCGTTTTATATATTTTAAGAATGCATAAAATAATACATAACACATTAAACACATATAATGGTATATCTAGACTTATATGGTGTGTGTGTAAGAATAGATTGCTGTGCAACCATACCCAAAACATGAAAGTACAGTTTTTTAAAGAAAAAAAATCACACAAAGAAGGAGCTCAGTTAAATAGGAAATAGAAAAACGTGAAGAGCAAAACCTTTAGCCAGGTACAGTCACACTGCGGTCAAGGAAGTGTGAGTGTGGCAATCTCTACATGAAACATTATATCAACCTACACTAACAGTATTCCCTCTGGGTCATAATCAGCTCACTGAGCTCATCCATATTATTGTCTAAACACCTCACATTCCTCATGATGATCGCTGGAACAGCTCCAGCATTAAACTCTATCATCTACTCCATAGCTCCAGCAGGATTACAGGCCAGAATGATCAGTTGCCGAAAATTCTCCATCACCAAGATTATGATGATAAGAAAAAACACTTGCAAACCTTGAATTGACAAGACTTGCAGAAAGTAGCCATTTCATTTTATTGTAAAACACAACGAGCAAGGAAAATCAACCTGGCAATGAAGTAACTGAAATAAAAACAAGTCAAAAAAGAGGTAAGGTGCTGTAACAGTGGTGTTCTTAATACTCTATTGTCATTTTAACAAAAGACTAAACTAACTAATATCTTTTTGAACTGCATAATCCTCTACAGAATAAAGCACTCTGATATGTACTTTCACATCAACTTTATGGATGAAGAAATGAAACAGATGGTCAGACAGCTGTTTTAAGGCACAGTAGTAGGGAAGGTCAGAGATAAACTTTGTGTTTGTTAAAGAAAACTACCAGTGAGGAGATTAGGTTCACAGAATCCAAAGGATATATTTCAAATACACCAGTGAAACACTATGACTGAAACAGGTGATCAAGTACCACAAGGCCACAAGATCAAAAAAAATTATAAGTACGCACAAAATTCTTACACTAAACGCACAGTTAACTGTCTACAGAGGAGCAATAAAAAGCATCCTAACAAGAAGAACCATAAACTGGTGCTAGATGTGCACAGCAGAAGGTCAGAAGGCTCTGCTGGACTTAATTAAACCATCAAGAACTTCACCGGTCTGACACCCATCTACAAAAAATCTGTGATTTCTTTGAGGTAAGGTGTCTGTGCAGACAGTAAATATAACATCCCAGCTAAAACCTCTTTGTTCTGCCACTACCTGGAAAACCATATAGATATGGGGGCTCCCTGTCACCAGATTTTTGAGTAACATCTTTTTTATCGTGTTGTGCGACTAATGAATAATTTCTCCTTCACACTTGAAAATGACGAGGAATACTTTTCAATGTCTGAACTGTGCATTCGTTACTTCTATCATTTCCTTTTTTTTGTTTAGTGACATTGGGGAGACTAGATCTGCAATTTCTTTTTGCACACTTGTCTTACATAAACAGAGAGAGAAAAGGCAATATACCACTGACAGGAGATCAAAATACACTGAACAAAATTATGCCTTTTGACACTTTTTTGAAGCCACAAGCACTTTTGAGCTGAAAAAAGGAAAGGAATAATTTGATCTATTATTCAACTTAAAATAACCCCTGCTTCTGTTCTGGATATACTGTGCACATATATATCTATCTCTCAGCTGGAAAAACGACTCTTAGCATATGGTCAGGAAAAGAACTGGTGAGAAAGCAGTACTTTTTCATATGTTTTTTTTTTCATATAAAATGAACATAACCTCTTCTGGGACACAATCAGCCTGGTATCAGACTGGAGGAACCAGGGAACAAACTGAACTCTTCACATTTCACATCAGTGAGCCAAGCTATTGTATTATAGTCAATTCATACAAGTGTTTGTTTTTTCAGGGAAACTGAATGTTTTTTTTTTTTTGGATGTTTATCTCTAACTATGCTACTCCCTTGAGAGGTCAATGTGACAGTTCCTGTCAGAGTGGCATTTAGAGTCATGACTGGCGTTTGGTCTTCTCTATCTGTAAATCTCAGTATGATGTTGTTCATAATCTTATTACCATATTTTTTTCCCTCCAGCTTTTAATTAGGAATATGTTGTCATCTGACCCTCGATTCAGATTTCCTGGAATATGAAACACAAAAGAGTGTTCAAATGAGGAATTAATAGCTCTCTGTGAAATGTCAAATAAACTCATCAAATTTTGGCACTATTCAGTTCATTCATCATCCAAGGTTAGACTTTTTTTTACCTTGCAGGGCTTTCCACAAAGGACAAGGACGACAACTACCCCTGGATAAAAAAAAATCCCATAAGAATTAGAATTAAAATTTTCTACAGTATATTTTTTTCTTTTTAAATTAGACATTGTGCTAACAATAACTCAAATACCTGAATGCATTTCCCCAGACAACTTCAAAGGAATATTTTACAGTTCTCTAGGCTGTTAACCTTAGAGTTTGAAGAGACTGTCTCTTGAGGCCACCACTTCATGTTCACATAAGAGAGAACTGTGCATTTTGATATTTCAAAAAATATAAAAAAAACCTGGTCTTGGATTCATGGTGGTGTGTAAGGTTAGACTTGATTTTATTATTTGAGTTTTCTTTTTTGTTTTACTTTGCTGCAGACAGCTTCCCAGAAACTGCTGAACTGAGCTACAAAACTCAGTTCTAACCTCAGACACAACCAAAAAGAAGGCATTTAGCTTAAACACTTTTCATCGTATTTCAAAGAGTTCAGGAATTGTTTATGCAATTCTTCAGCTAATGTGCACAGTTATATATGTTAGAGCATACTGCAGGATATTTCACTGGAATAAACTGGTGTACCTGTATTTCCATCACATTTTGCACTGACTTTTAAAAATTGTATGATTATCAGCGATGAGTGTGGTCATTTGACTGCTCATTTTCTTTGTCATAACCTCATTTAACTTAACCTTATATTAAATAAGAGTTTGAGAATAAGATTCAGTCCAGTTATCAGGCTGTAAACCACCACTTTTCTATTTAATTTATCCCCTGTAGAACCAGCTTCCAGTCTCGATTCAAAAAGTTGACAGATGTGCTGTTGATCTTATTTTAATTTATATGTATATTTATAGATAGATAGATAGATAGATAGATAGATAGATCAGTGTTTTAGGGTCCTAAGGGTAAATAGCTATTAAAAGTAGCTTATTAAAAGATTTTTGTCCCCTTGTAATAACATTCACGTTCCCATATCATATTGTGGATGTATAATTTGCAAAACTGAGAAGCATAACATATACTGAGCTTATAAAATCCTGGCATTACCACTATGACAAACTGCAGACTCCAGGGACACCAGTTCTTGTTACATCACACTCTAGTTTGGTTTGAGTCCACTTGCAGGAAGCACATGCAGTTGGCATCTCTGTAATGTTGTGGATGAGCTGACAAGTCTTTGCAGTCAGAACAAATTGGTGCCCCGGGCACATCCTTGGATTTGTTGTGTAGCTACATCACTGGCATAACACAGGTTAGCGACAAACACATACAAACATGAGCAATACATCATAAATGGTTCTTTTTTAACTAAAATTATAATATTTTCCTAACCTAACCAAGCATTTTTTTATGTTGAACTCTAGTCAAACACAAAAACGAGAACAAAAGTAAACTACAAGTAAAAGCATAACTTAAAAGTGACCCTAGGCGCTAATAATCCAGAGACAGGTGGGTGGAGCTGAGGTGGCCCGTTTACCTCTTCACTGTTATCCGCCCCTCAATTTTATTTGCACCTTAGATACAGAGGGTTTTTGAGGGGGGGGGCACTACACAGTGGTAGGTCGACATGTATGGGTGTGTGTCCTTGTGCATTTACCTTTTTTTGCCTGTATGTGTGTGTGTGCATGTTTGTTTATGTGTGTGAGTGTGAGTATGGCTGGGCCTGGGTCTGGGGTTTGCTGCCCAGGATGGATGTTGGTGGCCCCACCCCACTTGTCCCTGCTGTCTCGCCGGGGACGTGGGTTCTTGGGGTCTCTGGAGCACATGGCTGGATGGCTGGGCATGTATGCTGGCAGCTCTTCTTGGTGGTCCTGGGTGGCTTGGGTCTGCCTTGATGTGTGAGGGGGGGGTCCCTGTCAGGTGGCGGAAGGTTCTCGGTCGCCGGTATTCTCAGGCCTCGTCTTTGGCCTGCACGGGGGTGGCCATTCTCTGGTGGGGTCAATTGTCTGGCGCCCCAGGTCCCCTGTTACTCCTGCCCTTAGGCCGTGGGGGGCTCTGTCCGGGTCCTCCATCTTCATCCTCCTGGGGTGGGCATGCCGCTGCCATGGGGATGTGTGACCTTGGGTCCCCTGTTTCCTGGGGGTCTGCGGATGGCCTGGGTCTGCTGGGCCTGTCTCTGTCTGTCTTTTGCTCCTGGGTAGCAGGGGAGCGGTGTATCAAGTGCATTTTGTGACAAACACACACAGATTGTATGTTTGTGTGTCATATGTCTGTTTATTTTCAATTTCCAGTTCTGTTTGCTATTTAATTATGTTTTGTTACAGATGCAGCGGTTGGTGATCTGATGTGCTCTCTTCTTCTCTTCTCTACTTTTTTCTTTTCTTTCCCCTACCTGTCAGCTCTGGAATTAATTATAATAATTTGGGCTATTAAAAAAAACAATAAAATAAAAAAAGAAATGTACCAACAAGAGGAGCCTATAGAGAGTTTATTGAGCTCCTCTTGGCAAATTAAATGTGCTTGGCACAACAGAGCATTCAGATTATGATTCTGCTTACTAAAGCTGCCAGGCGGGACAGGTCTAAAAAAAATGTGACCCTAAGAGACTAAAACTCTGTTGAAAGTCAAGTGTTTGTGGCCATCAAAGGCCTTTCTACCCCTTAACATAGACTTTGTAACTAATGCTACACTCCTTTATTTCAGTTCACAAATGCTTTGGGCCATTGAGCCATTTCATACAGAAGAAACGACTGACAGAACAACTGATGTGTTTAGTTGGAGGACACATTTCATGAAACAAGTCTGTCTCTGAGGATGCTGGTATCAATATGAAATTGAAGGGATAAGGAGATCCACCTTTAATAGTTTTCTATTGCACAGCAATTTTGTGTTGCTTTATTAGAAAATCAACTGGCAGGTTAATTGGTGTCTTTGCCCTTTGGAATCATCCTTATTCAGATAACAAAGCAATAATGATTATGTAATGCTTCTTGTTTGAAATCCCAGTAGACGAGTCTTCACAAGACTCTGATTTTGTGGTGTGTCAGAGAGCTAGTTTATCATTCCCATCAAGTCTCTGCATACTGATTCGGTTCTGCCTTTTAAAGGTCTGCATACTCATATTAACTGTCACTGCCTTGTTGCTGCTTCTTCACATTCATAAAATCTACCTTCTTTTGACATCTGTGGTTGCTTTGTTCAGTTGATTACAAATGTTTGGCATGCTCTCTTCATGTTATTTATCAGACACTAACTATAATGTACCCTACTGCTGGAAGCATTTGTTAGCAGCCGCATATCGAGATCAAATAAACCTATTGCTATTTCCGAATGCAATGCCTGACATCAGTAACTGATAAAATGATAATTACTGGTGGTGACTTCATTCTATCTTTAGTGAAAATGTATGACTGAGAGTTTGGTGAAAGCAATTACTACAAGAACTCATTTAAAATGGGGGAAATCGCAGCCTGCAAATTTAACAAAGACTGTTCACCAGTACCCCTACACTCACCTACTTCATATAAAATTAAACGAACAGTCTAGTAGCTCTATATTCATCCTGATTCATTGTTTATGTACAAATTCTTTGAAATATAGAGAATGTAGAAAAACACTGAATTAACCAGTTAATGTAAGTTTTACACACTGGCCTCTTCTGCCTGTACTGGAAATTGATAATGGCCTCCACTTTTTTTCTTACACATTCCTCTGACAAGCGAAAGGTCCCTGTGTTAAAGGTGGGGACACAAAATTTTCTCACAATGTAGGTTTGTGTCCGGAAGGGTATCTGGCATAAAAACTCAGCCAAATTACTAATGTGGATTAATCTGCTGTGTACAAGGGAGCAGCCAGAGGTACATTTGTGCAGGTTGTTTTATACTCTGGATGTTGGTGAAAACTCAACAAATCTGGCAGAACATAAAGACAAAAGTACGATTGTTTATGTTCTGTTTATTTCTATAAGAAAGGAGGCTTTTACGGAATAACAGTTCCAAAACTAGCCCTATCTTCATTAAAGTATGCACTGGAGATAAGAGAATGAAAGTCAGTAGAAGTGAGACAGTGAGAAGTGTGTGTGAATGAGAGTGAGGCAGGTGGAATAGTGACAATGCAAGAAGTACAGATAGTGAAGGTAGATGAGTTTAAATTCCTGGAGTCAACCATCCAAATCAATGGACAGTGCACAAGAGATGAGAAGAGGGGAGTGCAGGGAGGAGTGGGTGGAGACGAGTGTCAGGGGTGCTTTGTGACAGAAGGATAGTAGCAATTTAAAGAGGATATGCTGTTAGGGTTTACTGTGTTTCTGACCCAAGAGTGGACAGACTCAGGAGTAAAAATGTGAAAGATGGTTTATTTACAGAGTGCAAGTAAAAACAGGTAGATATGAATGTGGAAAACGTCCAGAATCGAAAGATAGAGAGTCAGAGAGAAAAAGGCAGGTCAAATGCAGAAGGTTGGTCAGAAGAAGAAGAAACAACTGTCCATTTGGGTTCAAATGCAAAACAGTGTAAAAGTACAAGGATGTCACTTTGAATAAAGATTAGTTCACTAAATAATGGAGATTTAGTACATGCCGATACATTAAAAAATACTGGCTTTGTGAAAGATGAGCTAGTATAATAATAAATATGTGCACATGAAGATAATAATTTTAAATAAGCTATAATTGTCAATGCAGGAATGTTTCATAAATGTAACAAATATATATTTGAGCAATATATAAATGACATTTCAAATTCACTTTTCCCCAGAAATGCCGTAAACTGCTATTACAAACAATGTTTGTCAGTTGATTAAATGCAACTTTTCTTCTTTTTTCTTTTCTTTTGTTTTTTTGATTAACCATATGATTCGAGTAAGATTTACTTGTCGAATAATTACATAAAAAATATGTCGTGTTTGTTCTTGTTTGTTTGTTTGTTTTTATGCAAAGTTTTGACTGGTTCTAAAAAGAATCTGGCCCTTGTATGTGTTGTGAAAATGTGCTAAAGGTCAGAGCCATTCTTATGTCAATAAACTATCAAAAAAAGCAAGAGAAAAGAAAACAGCAGACTTTGACCTTTCTGATGTTTTACATCGTACTAATGACTTAATGTCTTAGGTCCCTAGATAGTCCAATTTGTGAAGATCGTTAGATGTGTAGTCTTAGCTACCAATAAGATTGCAAGTATATTTTCTGAGAGCCAATGAGGACAAAGCAAGCTAGTCAGCTGGGTGTGTTGAGTTGGAGTTTAATCTTTGGACCTAAAAAGAGTTGAGAGATACAGTGGGGACTGTTCAGTGACGGAGACAAGAAAGTGAATCAGACATTTTGGTTGAATCTTAGTTGTTCTGGGGACTTCTTTGTTGTGCCTCTCAAGCAGAGAAACTATGGAGCACTACCCAGATCAGGTAAATGATTTAATATTGTCTTTATATTGTAGTTTACAAATATAGGTTATCACGGTGGAGGAAGTATTTAAAAACTACAGAGCAAAGTTCAAGCTTGGAAGCAAATTGAAAACCTATGTATATTCTTTCATCTACACATGTACACAAAGGTCTTATATTTATAATACAATTATTAATAAGGAAAATGTATTTGAAAATTACACGGAATTGTAGAAAACACACAACTGAGAAACATAATGTACCCTAAAGGTGTTCAGGGAGAAGCATTGTGAATTGCTGCCAGTAAAACAGATTTTCCCAGAATCAAAATCTTTACATCTTGCTGTTTTCACTTTTATTTTGCCATTTAATATCATGACCTCATTTCAGGGTTGCGATGGCATTGAGCTGCTTGACTGGCTGTTTGATCAAAACAATGGAATTCTCCGTCATGAGGAAACAGGACAACACTCTTGGCCAATCCATGGCCCAAATGTGCGTGAGACAGTTGTTTCTCTAATGTGATTTCTATCTACTTTCTTCTTGGTGTGCTTTAGAGCTTTGTTTTTAAAAACTATCTCACACTATGATTTTCCCCAGCAGATGATGTTGCCAGCTGATCATGCAGAGGATGACTTTCTCAATGCCCTACTGAGCGGAAGTGATTCTGTGTCAACCTCTCCACTTTGGTCACCATCTCCCAGTGACAGTGGGATCAGTGAGGACCCTCCCTCAGACCAGATGGACAGTCCTCAGCGCCCTGAGAGCCCATCCGGAGACTCCCGGTTCTTCGGTACAAGGCCACTAACCAAGGCAGCCCTGGAAGCCAGTGTCTCCACTGACCTCAGTAAGCCACAAAAAACAATAACAATGAGACACGCTACAAATTGGGTTGTAATGCATAAACTCTTTTTCAATATTATCGATAAAAATTGTAATTGATAACTCTTTGGTCTGTTTAATTAAATTGTGAAAATGTTTTGAGTCCAAAGAAATATCTCATTGTGTTTATACTTACAGTAGCCCTAACTGGCTAATTATCAAAGTGAAAAACATAGAAAATATTCACCTTTGCTTGAAAAACTGTACTGGTTATCTAAATGTTGCACATTTTGTCAAAATTTAAATAACCAAGCTCTGATAACATTACCATTTATTCTAATGACATCATACAAAAAATGTTTTTAGTCTTTATGAGCAGTGAATGATAATTGGCACTCAGTGTGAGTTTGAAATGTTCTGTGTCTGAAGATGAATCCCAGTATCAAAAGGATAAAGTAGGATATCATGCTTTCTTTGTGACTATGTACAAGAGTATTCAAATTATAAAAGGCACTGATGTTATAGCTATTGAAAAAATAAAGTAAACATTTTTAAATACCCAGCAGAGTTATCAGTATTTGCACATTCAAGCTCCAAAATTGTTGATTAGGATCCAAACAGTGAGACAAGCATGTCTTATTGATCTTTATTTGCATGTGCTTTATGCTATCATCATGCCTGTTTGTGTGCAGATGGCTGGGAGCTTGGCTTTCCAATAGGCAAAACAAGGATCACACAACATCCTTCAGATGTACACAAACCACAGCTTTCCTCTAACTTCCCCCTAACTGTCAAAGATCTGCTACTGTCTGGCACATCTGAGCCAGTAAGTACCCTTGTTCCATCTGATACAGAAGGTGGGGATAGATTAGGGTAGGGTAGTGTCTTTCTGTATCTGTCATTGCCTGCTTGACTTATGCAAAAGACCTGTTGTTTACCTTTAGTGTGTGAGCGTGCATGTGTGCTATGGTAAAAAACAAGTGGATTACTACACTCTCTGATCTCTTGGATTCACCAAGGGGCAAAGCCTTTGTAATTGCAAATGAAACTTCTATTTTTAAACTTTTGTCTGTGGGAAGCTTTGCTGAATGTGCAGCAACTTGGAACTGTTTTGTGAACCAGAGAGGAGGAATACACAAAAGATTTAAATTAGTATTCTATTGATATTTTTTTTTAAATTTCCCAGAATATTTGGAGAATTTGATGTGTTGTGGGCTCACTAAATAGCATTCTGAGGGGAGAAAGTACACACACACATAGACACACACACAAATAAATAAATAAATTAATTAATTAATAAATAAATAATATCATCATTGAAGATCACCATGAATACAATTATATGTTGGTGCTTCTCAAACTTAAGTGGATTTCAGTTCGCACCAGATATTGATCCATTTTCTCAGCCTAGTTTAATAAGATGAAGGAGAGAGTGGCAGAATGCCACTTGGGTTCTCACACCATAATTACTTTGAGTAAGCCATGAAATGAGAGTGACAAAGCTACCCTGATAGTCTGCACCCATTTAACTGTTTCCTGTGAGTGTCAAGGGAGGGAGAGAGGTGGTGGAAGATGTGAGCAGACAGAAAATCTGATCAAACAGGGATGTTTTTAAAACTCGGTATTCTCATTTTCCCCCCAGACTCCACAGCCAACCCAAAAGTCAGTTCAAGAACTGGTTCTAAATGAAGATGAGAAGAAGCTTTTAGCTAAGGAGGGGGTCACTCTGCCCACGCAGCTACCTCTTACAAAGGTAAACCACTATCTGTAACCAAACAATAAAAAAATTTGCCCGAGTTTGTCACATATGGGCTCAAAATGAAAATGCTCTTTCCTTTGTTAATCAGTATGAAGAAAGGATTCTGAAGAAAATACGCAGAAAGATCCGCAATAAGCAATCTGCCCAGGAGAGCAGGAAGAAGAAGAAGGAATATATTGATGGGCTCGAAAACAGGTAATGTTCTAATTTATATTAAAGCAATAAAAACAAATGACAATGGGTTTGCATGTTTTAGCACTTAAACTTTAAATTCAGTTACTGATAATCACATTTTTCAATGTATAAAAGCTATTTCTTGATTATTTTGCCATTGTACCCTCCAGGCAGTGCTGTGCTATTGTTAATGTATTTATTAACAGGGAAATTAATGAAAAATTCCACACTTATAGGTTTTGAGAATTGGTTTCTAAATATATATGGATGAAATTTGTAAATATTGCACCAGAACATTCAAAAATCTCCTGTCTGTATGTGGCTTCAAATTACTTCATGAATGAAAGAGACAGCTTTAAAACAGTAGCATCTGCTGAAGATAACCATCTAAAAAAAAAAAGATAAATAAATAGTGCAGCAGTACCAAAAATTATACAATATTTTTACCCTGTTTTGCTCCTCCTTTCTTTCTTGTATGTATCATCCCATCTAGGATGACTGCTTGTAATGCACACAACCAAGAGCTACAGAGAAAAGTGTCCCAGCTGGAGAAATGCAACATGTGAGTGGATTAAAAAAATTGATTCCTGTTTTTAATTTCCAGACATGCCTAATTCTGTGATTTTCTGGTAATGTTTGCTATGACATTCACCCCTTTTAAAAACTGCTTTTAGCATTTTGCTTTGCTTTGCTTTGCTTTTCTCTCAGCCCTTGTTAATCCTTATACCACCGTTTTTCTCTATTTTCTTTGCCTTTTCTTCTTCCCATTCCTACCCCCAGGTCACTAATGGAACAGCTGCGCAGGCTCCAGGCTCTGGTCATGAATACATCTAACAAGTCAGCCCAGACTGGGACATGTGTACTGGTATGGATGTCCTCTGTGTATATGCAAGCCACAAAAACCACAACTGACACACATGATTCTTCTTTTTTTAAAAAAAAAACACCTTCATGACAACCAAACACCAAAAAGTATTAAACCTGGATGAGCCATTAAGAAAGGCCAATCTAGATATACACATACCAGACAATACAATAACGGTCTGTCTAAAGAGATATGCACTTTCTTAGAAGCCAATTATTGCCATCAGTCAGTACACTGAAATAAAGTGCAACACCACACACACGGATATATAATGCTTTCAAAAGTTAAAAGCTATAGCAAACACCCACATTTTATCTAACTCTCTTTTTATCATGTTCTCAGGTGCTCCTGCTGTCCTTCTCCCTGATCCTATTCCCCACCCTTAAACCATACTCTGACGCCAAAGTCAGCCAAGAAGACTTCACTCCAGTTAGAAGTGAGTAACCTTCAACATTAAACAGCTTTGTGTGGCCACCTGCCAACTAATCCAGCACCTATATGTCACAGCTGTGGAGGTTGCTAAAACTATATTCTCACACACTGCTGGAAAGGTTCTCACCTGCAGTGCTGCACAGCCTGCTTCGTTCTAAGGATTTGCTGTTGACTTAAAATTTCAAACATTAAAGGCAAGCCAGAGGGGACCAAGGCCATTTATTATCACTATAGTTATTAAGCTCTGTTCTGTGAAAACATCTGATGGCTTCCTTTTAATTTTAATATTGAATTTATTGGCAAAAACCTGCTAAAATTTAAATTTATAGTTATGAGGCAAGATTTAAATTTACAGAGGAGAAAGGTGTAATTTTTAATAAAAGTACTTTGACAAGCCTAAAAAAAGGAATCAATCTTACACTTTTCCTGACCACTTAAGGCTATGATGCAAGTTTTTAGAAGTTTTAGAGTCTTGAATACCTTTAGGCTGTAATTTTGAACAGTCACAAATGTACAAAGGCATGCTATCATGAAGATGCGTGCTTGCCTACCACAGTGCGTGCTTAGTAAAACATAATAATAAGCAAGGTTTAATACCCACAGATGCTTGATTATGATTTTTTCTTTTTTATTATTGTCTTATTTTCCCACAGTCCAGTCAAGGTCTCTGCAGAACCTTCAGGCTTCCCGTGTACTGCATGTCACTGACTCCCCATTCTCCACTGAGGACGAATCAGAGACTCTACATCAGCATTACCCAGAAGGCCCGGAATTTGAACATATTACTGCGCTGATGGAGAAGGTGGGAGTAGATCAAGAACGAACCAGTTTGGAGTCCATGTCTCTCAACAGAAGTCAGGAAGATGGAGTCAGTCATTTCCATGTAGACCCAATTACTGGCCACATAGCTACTGTGACCTTGAATCCCCACCGCTCTGCCAGGTTACAACCACATGCTGATGGTATGTAGGAGAAATGAAGAAATTAAGCCCCACATACATTTCCTAAATTATTCTACTCCTAATGGTAGAGCTGGGAATTACCAGGGGCTGTTGTTTACACAATGGGAAATTAGATTTTAATCATTCCCACTTTGTCATGACTATATATGCAGCCTGTATGCTTTTTTTCTATTTGTGATACTATTTTATGTCAGTTTTTGGATTTAAATCTTACACTGAAATTTCTATTTCTGTGTATGCTTTGGCTTTGATGAATTGCCAGTGTAAATTGCTGTTTAGAAATGTCAAAAAGAAGATAAATAGAGCAGTGATTTCATGTAGAATTTTGATTGTAATGAATAATTTTTGAAATGTTAAAGGATTTTGAAAACCTTCTTTCTCTGAAGAGTTGATTGTAGGGGTTTTGATTTTTTTAATAAATGAAACACCCTCAAATAAATGATGACAAAACAAAATCAGTGGTTTAAAAATACTGTGGATTCATTTTCTCTGACAATTTCAAGCTTTAACAAAAAAAGTGAAAGCAAACAGTGCAGCATCTCTGCCAGCATAATTGCCTGAAAAAGAATGCTAGATGTCAGTAGAGACATGATTCACACAGAAGGAGACAGAAAACCAGGACAAAGGTGAGACACATGACCTGTTATCTCGTTAGTCAGACTTGACACATTGATTTATTTACTTGTTAGCAGGCAGGTTGTAACTAGTATCAGTGATACTCACCAGCCTTCTGGTTAGTCATTGTCAACCACACAAAAATTATATAAAGGTGTCCTTAAGCTCCCTGCCAATTTCATGTAGCATTTAGGCCTGACATTTTCTCTGGCCTGCCAGATTAACTTCAAGGAGGGACTGGAGATTGAATTCCGGGATTAAAAGATCTACTATAGAATCAGAGTGGTTATTTTTGGACTGGATAGAGCACAAACAAAAAAGCAAACAACCTTATATTTACAATGCCACTCAAAAGTTTGGGATCAGTTGGAAATTCTCTTGTTTTCCATGAAAAAACACATGAAATTAGTATTTAGCAATGAACGGGACATACTGACATTGTCAGAGTTAAAAATAATGATTTTAATGACACTGAATATGTTCTCCAAACTTTGCCTTCATAAAAAAACACACATTTTACAGTAAATACAGCCTGTTAGACCTTAGGCATGATCTGAAATCTGATGAGATTTCACTCCATACTTCCTGGAACAGCTCCCACAAGATGGATTGGCTTGATGGAGTCTTATGCTATTAAGTCAAGCTGCTGCCACAACAGCTCAAAAGGGTTCAGATGAGGAGAAAGTGCTGGCCACTCCATTACAGTCAGAATTCTGGCTGACTGTTTACTTTTTAAATATTTCTGACACATTTTGGAGGTGTGTTTTTGGTCACTATCCTCTTTTAGTATAAAACTGGCCCCCAATCAAGTGCTGCCACTGGGTATGGCATGGTGTTGTAAAATCTTGCGATAGCTTTCTTTCCTCAAGGTCCTCAAGGACCACCTCCAAAGCACCCCCAGACTATCACACTGCCTCCATCATGCTTGACTGATGGTATTAAGCACTGTTCTTGCATCTTTTCATTTGTTTTGCATCTCACAAATGTTCTTCTGTTTGATCCAATGACTTCAAAATTGGACTCATCTGTCCACAACACCTTCTCCCAGTCTTCCGGTATCCAGTGTCTGTGCTCTTACCTATCTGAGTCTTTTCTTTTTATTGCCCAGTCTGAGATATGGCATTTTGTTGGCAATTCTGCCATGAAGTCTAGCATCCTGAAGTCGCCTCTTCACTGTTGATGATGACAATGGTGTGTGAATACTATTTAGTGCAGCTGCCAGTTGACGGCCTGTGAAGCACCTTTGTCTTAAACTACACACTCTCAGAAATTTGTCTTCTTGCACAGTTGTGTTTTGGGGCCTCCCACTCCTTTTTCTGTCTTTGTTAAAGCCAGTTTGTGCTGCTATCTGAAGGAAGTAGTTGACAGCATGGTACCAGATTTTAAGTTTCCTCACAGTTTTGTGCATTGAATAGCCTTCCTTTCTAAGCACAATAACTTGACGAGTCTCTAAAAAAGTTATTTCAGTTTGAGCCTTTAGACAAATAAACAACTGCTGATACTTCAGATACTAAACTAACCTAAAGAATACCATGCTCCCTTTTTTGATCCCTTATTAGTACAGCAGTTTTTAGCTGTGCAACACTATTACAAAAGGGATTCCTAATGATCAAAATGCCTTATAAAATGATAAACTTAGATTAGCAGCCATACCAGGAGATTGATGCAGAGAACTGACTGTTGATGATAATAGGCATCTAAGCAAAATTGTAGATCATTCTTTAAAAATCATCTGATTATTTAAATTATTTGTGAAAAAGTTAAAATCCTTTGTGGAATAGTTAAAACTGTTTGTGAATTGCATTAAAATGTGTCTTTGGAAAACAATGACATTAGCAAATGACCCCAAACTTTTGAGTGGTACTGTGTATTAAAACACATTATGTCCAAACAGGATGATACATTAAGTGACACTGAACATTATTACATGAGGCTTGAAAGTGTTGTTTTCTGTGTGGTTCTCTGGAGGTTTCATCCAGTATGAGCAGGATATTAATTTCATGGCAAACCATTAAAAAGTATTTTGAAATTCTTTGTTAAAAAATAAAATATCTCAGCCAAGTGTGACAACATGAATGATGAATCAGAGATTGTGTGAAATTGTGCTCTTTTATCCCCATGTTTGAATGCTTATAGGATCTTTCCTGTTGCTATGGTAGCTAGCTTTTTAGTCTGCCTTTGAGTCTGGCCTTTCAGAGGAGCAATAAACACTTTCGCCTTCAAACATGGTCTGATGGCGCATTATCTGAATTAGTTGTGTTATTTTCATGCCTAAGCTTTCAGTAAGTCACTGCTGTTGAGTTTTAGCTGTTAGTACTTTAACTTACCTTGTTTTACAGACAGCATTAAATCAGAGGGCACAACCAGACTCCTCCAACATCTGATTGTACTGTGCATTGTTTTTTTCATAATTCTTCTACATTTATGATGACAGATAATGATATTTGCTCATTTTTTTGTTTGGGGAACATTTCAAAAATATAAATTTTATTTGGTACACCTGTTAAACTGTTTCTTGAATCTTGAAGCAGATGGGCTACAGCAACAGAAGACCACACCGGGTGCCACTTCTGTCTGCTAAGAACAAGAAACTGAGGCTACAGTTTGCATAGGGCTTAATCTACATCTAATAAAACTCCCCCCTTCTTCTAACTGCTTGGACCTTTAAAAGTAACCTGTCATAATTCGGGTGATTTATGAATGTTACAGGGGAAATAAAGTAATGCATAAAAGTAAGTCAAGCCCTGACAAAAATGCCACCTGTTTAACTGTAAGATATCCAACTATGTTATTGTGTTACTTTAGCTCTTACTCAAAACTCAGTTACTGGCTGGAGTGAGCAAGGTAGGAGAATGTAATGTCTGTTATTGAATTTAACCTTCCTAGAAATAATAAGCCTTGTCCAGAATACATTTTACACCACCTTTGTTAGTTCCCTTAATATCCTCAGTATTTTGAGTGCAATTAATATCATATTTGGTGATAGATTTAATTTTACATTTTTTGAAAGCAAAAAATTTATTTATGCTTTCTAAAAATGTCCTTATTCCACTTTACTGGATATTGTTTCTTTATATTTCATCTTATGGCTTAGGGTTAGGATGATGTGTGATTATTGATTAATTTATGTGAGTCAAGGTTTTCAGTCTCTAGTCTTGCAAAATTTATGGTTTACTTTTCTTAGGGCTTGTACAATTGCTTTTATTTTCCATTCTTATCAGCTGTTTGCAAAGGAGCTGAACTGCTTATTTCAAATAAAGACTGCTTTAACTAAAGACCACATTGATAATCAGAATCAGAATCCTTTATTAATCTCAGAGGGGAAATTGTTCAAGCAGAGATGATCACATTTTACATGCCTGTAAACAAGCAAACCAGTGAGCTAGCAACACAGTGTCTGTCTTTGATGTCCACCTGACCCTGACCTCTTTAATTTGACTCTATCTTGCCTTAACTTTAATCAGGGTGAGAGTGTCTCAACCACCAATGTCTCTAATCAGCACCTTAGTCAGGAGGGAATTTTGGCAAGACTGAGAGTTTAGACCCCTCATGATCTTTTTTTTACAAATGGATTTTTTTTCTTTCAAAGTGCTGACCTAGATACACCAGGGAAATTTCCTGAGCACTTTCAAACTTTCTTTTTAATAGAATCAGTTTTCCAGTGTGAAATATGAAACAAGAGAAGGACATTAAATTACTGACTACATCCTCAAATTTCAGACCTTGTAGAGTAGCTCATTGCCAAATAAAACTTAAACCACAAATGTGTGTACCTTTTGGCTGCTCCCTTGTATTCTCCACCAAGGGGTTGCCACAGCGAATTAATCCACGCTGGTAATTTGGCAGAGGTTTTACGCCGGATGACCTTCCTGACACAACCCTCTATGCTGAGAGGGGCTTGTGCTCAGGGACCTTTTGCTTGGAAGGCGAATGCACAAACCACTACGCTCCTGGGACACTAAAACTTAAAACACAAATACAACTCTAAAGTATAATCTAACCAAGTAATACTTGGAATGTGCAAAATAACATTATAATGGCGGTATGACATAGTACTGTAAAATGTATCTAAGCCTTGTTTTCATCTGTGCTGACTTTGTTAATGAATTGGATCAACTTTTATAGTCACTTTACTCTATGAAGCTCATGCTGCCTGATACCTATCACTTTTCTCTCTCTTAATAGAACTAATTTCCGTCTTTACTGTTCACTATACTCTGTTCAAATATCAGCTTTGTGTAGCCAGACTCTTGACCCAATTTACACATTACCAGAGGAAATTACCAGTGGCATTGCCCTGGCACAGATCATTTTATAATAAAGGTCTCTTTGTTTACACTGAAACTAGAAGACTCTGCAATCTGCCTTGGCAAATTATAAGAAAGTGCCCCTCTAATAAACATTATTAAAACATATAGTTTGCATAACCTCTCGTGAAATATTAACAGTAACAGCATATTGATTTAGTAATATTTAGGTGAACTAGAAAAAGTAATAATTAAATTCTGGATTTAATGATGAGCTTAAATGAGACATAAGTCTAGTGCAAAGAAAAATAAGCTAATATAGAGCATATAGTGGTTGCAGTAAGCTAATTACATTTATTGCTGAGTTATTTTCCCAAATTGCACAAATTTGTATTATAAAGTTACAGAATATATATATATATTTAGTACTACAACCCCAGTTTCTTGCCATGTATAATTGCCACACTATCTGCATAACAGCTCTATACATCTTAATTATTCATGTATATTTCACAGCATATTCCAGACTACTGCAGACAAAACATCCATCCAGTTCATTCTGGTTTGTTGTGCTTGTTATAATAACTGATGCAATTTTTATAAACCATGCAGACATTTGGCTTTGACTGGACAGGTTTTCAGTTTTATTTTGACAGACTGATAATTTAACTTTCAACAAGGACACACATCCAATGATGAAAAGAAATCATAACAATCATCATTGATACTGGAGACAAGTTTCTCCACAAACAGTTAGTGCAGTTGGTTTTTGCATCTATATTTAGTTCAAAAAGATACATTTATACCCAAAAGTTCACTTGTAATAAAGCATGAATAGTAGACTGAAAAAACAACAGAACAATAAACTTCATATTGCCTGGATGGAGAAACCCAAATAATGAAGGATCAGACTCTCTGACAAAGTCACTCCAGTGACTCATGCCTGTGATCACTCTGTCAGAAATGCTGGCAGGGTGCATGCCTTGAACTGTGAGCAGGGCAGACACCTCACAGAAAGTAGGAAGCATTTTAAATCAGCTTTGGATCCAGCCACCTTATAAAGATACTTGGCAATTTAGATATTGTAAATAACTGGTGCACTATTTGACTTATAGTGGTTACCTATCATAAACAATATTACTAATGTCTTTTCTGTTAAAAAGAGTAGTGCATATTTTGACTGTTTGGTGAAATAACAGAAAAAGATTCCATCATCAAAATCTCCTTCCAGCCTGATTTGTATCAAAATGCCAAAAATATATGAAGCCTTTTGGCATTTTACAAATTTTTTTTAATTTTTTAAAATCCAATTATCTTTCTTCTGGTGTGTAGTACTAGGAGATGTAGTATTTTGTAGTGTATATTTGTCATATTGTCACAGTCATGTGAAAAAGAAAGTTTTGACAAGATTCTATGCAGTCATGTGAAAAATGAAGTACACCCAGTGATTCAATGTAGAACCAGCTTTAGCAGCAATAACTTTGAGTAATCAGAAGCAAGACAGAGTACATGTGTGTGAAAGAGAGGGTGGAACAGTGAAGATGCAAGGAGTAGAGGTGGTGAAGGTGGATGAATTTAAATACTTGGGATCAACCAACCAAAGCAACGGACAGAGCACAAGAGTGAAAGGGAAGGTTTACAAGACGGTAGTGATACCTGCTATGATGTATGGCTTGGAGACAGTGGCACTGACAAAAAGACAGGAGGCAGAGCTGGAGGTGGCAAAGCTGAAGATGTTGAAATTTTCTCTGGGAGTGACCAGGATGGACAGGATTAGAAACTAGTCCATCAGAGGGACAGCTCAGGTTGAGAAGTTACAGATCACAATGTCGTCTGCGAACATCATAGTCCATGGAGACTCCTGCCTCACCTCATCTGTCAATCAGTCTATCACCACTGCAAACAAGAAGGGGCTCAGAGCTGATCCCTGATGTACTCCCACCCCCACCTTGAACCCATCTGTCACTCCTACTGCACACCTCACCACTGTCTCACTGTCCTCATACATGTCCTGCACCACCTTCACATACTTCTCTGCCACTCCTGACTTCCTCATACAATTTCACAGTTCCTCTCTTGGCACCC
>VUQH01088561.1:39648-54215 GCA_015106775.1 Etroplus canarensis | reverse complement strand
GACTGTGGTGTCAGAGTGGAGGATGCTGTCCAAATTAAAGACAATATTAGACAATCCTTCACACCCTCTCCATGACGTGCTGGGCAGGCAGAGGAGCACGTTCAGAATAGAATAGTATAGAATAGAACTTTATTGATCTCACAATGGAGAAATTCACTAGTTACAACCGCCTAAAAGTAACACACAGTGAGGTGCAAGAAGTTCACACTTTAGTATAAATAGTCAATAATAAGGGTAAAATATAAGCATCTTATATACAGGGAATAAGCATCTTATATACAGGGATAAGCTTCTTATATACAGGGAAAGTTATAGGTAATGTAGATATGTAATAGATAACAGATATGTAATAGACAACAGACATGTAATACCACTGTTACAGAGCAGAGTTAAACAGTCTGACAGCAGTGGGGATGAAGGACCTGCGGTAGCGCTCCTTTTTGCGCTGGGGGAGCCTCAGTCGGCTGCTGATGGAGCTTCTCAGCTCCTCTACAGTCCGGTGCAGTGGGTGAGAGCTGTTGGATGTAAGTTTGGACAAGATCCTCCTCTCACCCACCACCTCCACAGAGTCCAATGGACAGCCCAGGACAGAGATGGCCCTCCTGTTCAGTCTCTTCCTGTACCGCTCTGTGCTGCCCGGGGCACAGCAGACCACCGAATACTGGATGGCAGAAGCTACCACTGAGTCATAAAAAGTCCTGAGCAGAGGCCTGCACACACTGAAAGACACAGAACATCTACAACGGAACTGCTTAAAGTGAAAACAATCAAGATGCTGCAATGGCCCAGTCAAAATCCAGACCTCAACCCAACTGAAATGCTATGGTGGGACCTTAAGAAAGCTGTGCATAAATTAATGCCCCAAAACATCAAAGTTGTAAAGTGGGCCAAAATTCCTCCATAAAGATAGGAGACACACTGAAACAGAAAATGATCGCTTCAAATTATTGCTCCTAAAGGTGTTGCTACAATCTATTTAAACATGGGGTCTGTTTGGTTTTTCACAGTATTGCATACAGTCCCCTGAACACTTTCCTTTTCACATGACTGTAGTTATATGTTTGAGAGATAGACAGTGCAAGGAGTACCGGTGTAATTATTTTTTCTCGTATAGTCTTGCATCACAATGCAGTGATGCACTACATTGTGGTCGACCAAGAGTTGACCACAGAGGTAGTCTGTTCTTCAAATTTCAGCACATTATGAGTAATGACACTGAGATTTCGGGCATATGCATGGAGGATAAATGTCTGTGCTGGTAAGTTATGCTCATTGTGCTGTTAGGGGTTGGCAGAGAGAGGGACCAAAATTAATCACATCATCTGTTATTCTTGCATTGTTCCACCATGCTACCTGTCTGTCATAAAGAGAATCGGCTCTGAAACTGACCCTTAAGGTACACCACAAATGATCTGGGCAGTAGAAGAATTACAGTAAGTAGAAACAATATTTTTTAAAGAAAGTATCTGTCACGGTGGTGCGGTGTTGCCTCACAGAAAGAGGGTCTGGGTTCAAATCCAACAGCTGGCTGCCTTTGACTGTTCTGTGAAGAGTTTGCATGTTCTCCCCGTGTTTGCATGGGTTCTCTTCGGGTGCTCCAGCTTCCTCCCACATTCCAAAGACATGCAATAGGGGTTAGGTTAATTGGCAATTCTAAATTGACCTTAGGTATGAATGTGTGCGTGAATGGTTGTTTGTCTGCCTGTGTTGGCTCTGCGACAGACTGGAAGCCTGTCCAGAGTGTACCCTGCCTTTCGCCCTATGATAGCTGGGATAGGCTCCAGCGACCCTGAATTGGACGAGCGGAAGAAGATGAATGAAATAAATGAATGAATGAAGTATCTGTCGATTGAGTACGGGACAAACCACTTAAGAATGTTACCCTTGATGCCAAACTTTAAATGGTTAAGTGGAATACTGTGGTCAACAGTAGCAAAAGCCGTGCTCAAATTTTCAAATTTGAAATGATCTGAAAAAGACTTTGGTCATTAGTAACTTTGAGAAGAGCAGATAATGTGCTATGATAAATCTGACTGAAATTTTTGATGATATTGTTATTATCAATATAGGTCAGAGGATGTTGATTTACCACTTTGGACAAAAATCACATAGCCTTATTGCAATGAAAGCAATCTATAGTGAGGTTATGACAGACTGAATTGTGAACTGTGACCTCATAGTAGTTCCTGGTGCTATATTGCTGCTTCTCATATGCCCAAAAATCTGACATTGTGGGTGATATCAAATAGCAGACATAACGATCAGGCAAAATATCGTGTTGGTCCTCCTTTTACTGCCCCACGTGACCCAGCTGTCTAGCCGTCACAATCTGGCCTTTGTCAGATTTGCTAAAATCCTTACACATTCTCACTTATTCACACTTCTAACACATCAACTCTGAGGGCAAACTTGTTGCCTAATATATCCCACCCACTAACAGGTGCCATGATGAAGAGATATTCAGTGTTATTCTCTTCACCTGTCAGTGGTCATAATGTTATGCCTGATCAGTGGGACTTTTGGAGAATAGTTACCTATTATTTACCTATTATACTATTATTATACTAGTACTATTTATCTTACACTTCTAAGCTCATTTGATAAGGGTACATAACTTAAGAGCGTTGATATTTAATAAATTAACTTCTTTCAAAGCTATGCAAAACAGTTATTCAATATACATACTGTCTTATTATTATATTGTTTTGCAACATTTTTATGGAAATAATCTGCGTGCCTTAAAGTCGTGCTCAGTGTTTTCTAGGCCAGTTTTTACACTGTATTTAGCTCTTATCAAAAATCATAAATTTGATTAATTCTGCTTTCCTGTGCCCTCCAAGTTTTGTTCTTGCCACCTGCCACCATTGGACTTGATTGGCCAGGCGAACTACACATCAGCATTTGTAATATGGCCGGTAACTTAAGAATTACTCAGATGAGTGTTTTTACAGTAATATAGTTTTTAAAACTTTCACTTTCATTATGAGACGTTCTCCCAAAGTAGCACACAGTAATAAAATTCAGCATGCATGAAGGCTGACCTTGCATCTGTTTGGCACAGCATGTTGAAAATGTGAGAACAAATGGAAACAGTTTATCTTTATCTTTTCTTTTCCTTTTTTGAAATGAAACAGGAAAATGGTTTGTAAGGGTAATAGTGTATCATAGGAAAGCTCAAAGAGGTTGCATAGCAGAATGCAGGCTGCTGCAGACAGCCCTGGAGTGTTTCTATTATTAATAATATAACTTATTAGGATAATAAGCCTATTGTAATTCCCCTCAATTTTACTTTTTCAACAAATCTCCCAGAGTGGACTTTCCTCTCTTCACTGTGTGCAGGCTGCGTGATAGATTTTCACCTAATGTGGCACCCGCAGACAGGAGCCATGTATTATGTACAGTATAGGGATTTTTTTCTTTCTAATCCCGTTTAGATTTCGCGTGCGAGGGGAGCCGAGCGGGGATGAGCTTGCGTGCCATGCCGACCTGGCGTGCGCGGAGCTGGGTCACTGAACTACGGCTTCCCCAGGGAGCTAGAGCGGCGGGGGGAGGAGGCGTGAGGCTGTACTGAGTGATTAAAATGAGACGAGGGAGAAAGCACCAGTAGAAATGGCTTCCAGATGACCCTCGCTCCGCGAAGACAGGCTGAGACATCGGTAGGAGACAGTTCTTTATGCCGTCCTTGAAGGAAAAGGCATGCCACTGTCCAGATACGTCCAGATACAGTCATCAATTTAACTATGTAAAGTGGAAATTGGGAGAAAAGTAATTGTTTGACTCAAGTAAACTTTATTTTAAAAAACGTGACTCAACTGGAAATTGGCAGGAAAATTGACCTCATCAGTTATGCTTTTATAACTGTTCCTTGTCAGAGAATAATTTGTTTTTTACCTTAAATGAACCATTTTCACATGTTGTCGAGGATGGCTTTAATAGTAAGATTAAGCCACACGTTGCTCTTTTTGTACAGCTCACACTTTTGCATCTTATATTTTATATCTTTATATCTCACGCTTTTAAAGATTGTATTATTTCTTTCTTTTTATTTTTTATTTATTTTTATCAATTTTTTGATGACCAAAATAAACTAAATAAACTAAACTAAAACTAAATATCTGTGATCCATGAACCATGAAATGTAACTTGTAAACATACAGCATATGATATTTCATTCAGTCCCATAGCCAGAGGTATATAAAACTGGAATGGTACCTAGAGCTTTTCTACTATAACTGAGCTCTAAAATCACTTTTTACTTCAAACCTCATTCACCCATTCAAACTGTGTTTTTTCTATACCTTTAAGTGCATTGAACTGTCACGCACCTATTCACGCTCTGATAGGTGCATTGAGAGCAATTGGGAGTTCAGTGTCTTGCCTAGGGACACTTGGGCACATAGGGACTGAACCACCAACCTTCTGGTTACAGGACAACCTGCTCAACCTTCTAAACCACAGCCAATCAAGCACCAAGCCAAGCAGTCTGCCTAAACAAGCATTTGTGAACGAATGGGTGATTCTAAAGTGCCTACTGAATTCCAGTGTGGTACTGTCATAGTGAAATTTCTTCCCCCCTAGATATTCCATGATCAACTAACTGTAAGTGCTATTATTGCAAAGTGGAAGCCTTTAGGAACCACAGACCATGTAAAATTACAGAAAGGCATTCACCAACACTTTGCTGACTTAATAACTGCAGAGGTCCAAATCTCCTCTGGTATTAACATCAGCACAAAAACTGTGCACTGGGAGCTTCATGGAATGGGTTTCCATGGCTGAGCAGCTGTGCTTTACATCACCAAGCGCAATACTAAGTGTCAGAGAGAGTGGTATAAAGCACGCTGTCACTGGACACAGCAGTGGAAGCATGTTCTGTGAAATGACAAACACTTCTCTGTTGGGTAGTCTGATGGACAAGTCTTGAATTTGATTAATTCAGGAGAATGTCATCTGCCTGTCTATATTGTGCCAACTGTAAAGTCTGGTGGAGCAGGGAGTTTTGGTGAAGGGAAACCTTAATGCTTCAGCTTACCAAAACATTTTGGATAATTCTATGTTTGTGGGGACAGTTTGAGGAAGGTTCTTTTTTGTTCCACTGCAAAAAGCAAGCTCTGTAAAGGCAAGGTTGATGACTTTGATATGAAAGAACTTGACTGGACTGCACAGAACCCTGACTTCAACCTCAACTCCATCGAGCACCTTTGGGATAAACTAGAGCAGAGGATGCAAACCAGGCCCTCCCATATAACCTCATGAATGCTTATCTGGATGTACCTTCGGCTGCTCCCTTGTATTTTCCCCAAGGGGTCACCACAGTGGATTAATCTGCATTGCTAATTTTGGCAGAGGTTTTACGCTGGATGCCCTTCCTGACACAACCCTCCATGGTGAGAGAGGATTGTGTCACCACCTGGAATCAAACCTGGGACCTTGCTTTTCTGGATGAATGGGCAAAAATTCTCACAGACACACTCCAAAATCTTGTAGAAAGCCTTCTGAGAATAATAATACCTCAATCAATGTAAAGTGCTGGGATAATATGCAAAGTCTTAGTATGACACATAGCAGAACTGTGTTCACCACAACTTTAGTGAAATCGTGTTCATTAAATGACAATCATTGCTTGCCAGAATTTTATTTTTTCACATTTTTTACAGAGTGTGCAGCACATGGAAGGCTTTAAAATATCATATTTAGGGTCATTCCAAAGACAACTGAAGTAGAAATCCACCTTGAAAAATAAATTACTCACACATGGAGAACAGCTGAAAACGAGAAAGACAACACTTGCTGATTATTTTCTGAAGACAGTCCAGTGACTGTGAGGAGAGTCCTGCCGAAATTGATTTGAGATAATTTTTCTTTGTAAATATTGTCATCAAGAGCACTAGAAGTGATAAAAAATGCATATATTTTTGTCTGTATTTCAACAAAAGGCTTACAAATAAAGTTAAATGATCTTAACAAAGCTAAGAAATGACACTGGGTCAAAACTTTAAGCATACTTATGATGCAGTGTCTCAGTGTACAGAATTTATCAAATATTTGTTCAAATAGTTGATAAATAAAAGAAGCAGGAGAAAGATTGAGACCTCAAGCTTCAGCTCATGTGCAGTGTGATCATGTTTTCCCAGGTTGAAAGGCCAGGCCTACATATTTGAAAGCTACTGGGTTTATTTTTCCAGATCTTGTACAGTCTTCCAAGGACAAAGTACTCAAAGTGATTTTCCAGAGGCATGCTTAGTTTTACACTCCTTTTCACATGGTTAAAGTTGACATTCATTATCCAGTGTTGCTTGAGCTACAACATCACGCTATGTTATGTTAATATTCCCTTCAAATTTGATTATTACTGATTATTAAATTGATTATTATTTTCTTTTTGGCTCCTGACCTACAGTGTTTCTTTGATTGGGCCACAAGGCAGTAATAATTCATCTGTTGTATGTCATTATGTATAGCCTGTTAAATATTAATACAAACCCTGCATCAACAACAAAAAGCAACTGTATATAATTTGCATGCAAATAATTTGTTATTCAAATTACTGGCATGTTTACTTTAAGTGTGAATGTGCTTTTCCATCTAGATTAAATTTAGAAATAGTTCACTGTAACAGCATTTTGTCTGTTAAAATCATCTGCTCAGTTTGCAGTGTAAAGTAGGTTTTTCCTCTTTGGATATGAAACAAAATGTTCCTGCTTTTCTCTATACTTTTTACTGGTTCACATATTTATGAGCTGCTTTATCTCTGTTTCTCTTTGAGACAGCCTGTCCCAGGCTGGGATCCCTGCAGGTTGGGAGGCTGAACTGGTCTGATTAGGGCTGAGGTAGCCAGTAGCTCAGCCACAGGCGCACTGAGCATTACGTGCAATATGGATACTACCAGTGGGTTGCTCTTCTCATTGTGTAATTGGGCGGATAATGTTCCGTGATTCCCTCTCTTTTGCACCTCATATGTTCCGCCTGAGTGGTTTGGTTCTTTTTAGTATCCTGAAAATGAAGCTGGGTCAGCAAGCGGTCAGGTTACTCCCTTCGGTGTTCCAGTTCTGCTGATGAATTGGATGGCATTGCTAGAGCAGTGGGACAGATTCCTAAAGGTTAGAATTCATCAGCAGATCTAGACCCTGAAGAGCCCTTCTGTAGTGTCACTGGTGCGTGTTTAACTTGTTCACTGTCAAAAAAGGAAACATGATTTGCAATTCAGTTTACCCATACTCTAATTATAATACCCCAGGTATTTAGTGTCATTTTATTGTGCTGAAGTGGGAACAAGCATAGCTCTGTTAGTGTATAGGTTTGTGTGGCTGGGCTTTTGTGTTTTATGTACCACATGCCTTTTTTGCACGCCACAGTCCTGTGTATCTGGAACTGTAAACTGTGAAGTAATTACTGTGGAGGAGAAATTTCACAGAGACCAGTAATTTCACTTCAATCATTATAAATCATGACTGCTGAAGATTAAATTCCAGTTTGGTCAACTCTGTCAACTTTATCTGCAAAAACAGTTTCAGAATTTTAAAAAAAAATGTATTTTACAGTTTAGGCAACACTCTCTTCTCTGTTATAAAGCATATTGTATTAACTTTTCACTTGTGCCAAAGCTTAAAAATCATGCTGGATTAAATCTGTGTTTTTAGGTGCATCTTGCTAGTGCTGGATAGGACCACTTTTTGCCCTCAAAACTGCCCTAAATCTTCATGGCATAGATTCAACAAGGAGCTGGAAACATTCCCCAGGGATTTTGGTCCATACTGATATGATAGTGACAGTTGCTGCCCATTAATGGTGTGAATGTTCTATTCCACCACATTCCAAAGCTGTCTTGGATTGAGATCTGTTGACTTTTCAATTGCCCAGTTTTGGTGAACCCATACAAACTTTAGCCTGTCCTTAGCTTAGGGGGGCACTCAGTGTGGTCTTCTGCTGTTGTAGCCCATCTGCTTGAAGTTTCAAAATGCTGTGCTTTCAGATGGAATTTTATTCATACCTTGGTTGTAACGAGTGGTTATTGGAGTTACTGTTGCCTTCCTATCAACTTGAAGCAGTCTGGCCATTCTTTTCTGGCCTCTGGTATCAGCAAGTCATTTTCTCTCAGAGAAATGCCACTCACTGGACGTTTTCTCTTTTTTGGTCAATTCTCAGTAAACCCTAGCGATGGTTGTGTGGGAAAATCTCAGTAGATAGCAATTTTTGAAATACTCAGTCTAGCCCATCTGGAACCAACAGCTATGCAACACCTTTCTTCCCCATTTTTATGCCCTATTTGAACTTCAGCAAGTCATCTTGACCATGGCTATACGCCTAATTACATTACATTGCATTTGATTTGCTGCCATGTTATTAGCTAATTTAATGTTTGTGCTTACAAGTAGTCAGACAGGTATATCTGAAGAAGTGGCTGGTGAGTGTATTCATGAATTGATTGTTGGGATAGATTAAGTGAGGAAAATTTTTCTCTTTTCATGTAATATCTTTAAATAGTTATCATCTGAATCATCAGAGGTTGTTGTCAGTAGTTTAGTTTGTTTAACTTTTTGTACACTTACCAAGGAGACCATGTAAAATAGGAGCAGAACTCTCTCAGATGTGCTGCTGAATTGTTTATGTTTGTGTTCATGAGTATAGACAGAGTGATTACAGCTCTTAGAAGAAACTGATGAAAAGTAAAACTTTGATAATTGGAGATGACAAACCTCCAATTGCCTCTTGCCCTGTGGTGTCCCTCAAAAAGGAAAGTTGTCATATTAGGTGACATATGGCCCGTGACTGCATTGCATTGCTAAGGGGAAGCCTTTGTCTGTGTCAGCGAACGTCTTCATCCTTCAGAGAAAATAATAGTGTGGCTCCCAGATGGTTGAATTTATAAATTTTTCAGCATTTCAGATCCTCTGTTATGAAAACTTCCTCTAATTTACAAGTTACTAATCAATTCCAGATATATATATAATGTTCTGACTTTTGTGTGTGGTGAAGTTCATGTTGTTACTATACTCTCTTGTATGCATGACTACACTCATCTCTGCACGAGAAAAGTAATCCAGAATTAAAGCTGACATCATAGCTTCAACCTTGATGACCCAGCACAGACATTTTTATGCCACTTAGTCTAACTCTTGACGAGAAATAAGGTTTGACTAATAATGTTTAGGGATTAATGAAAATCTGGAATACCCAAAGAGAATTCCAGCAAATGCATTTACTTTCTAAATGCACATGTGTCCCGTAGCATCATTTCTTACAAATCACCTCACAGGTTCTAGGATTTAGTTTATTCTGGCATGTACAGCAGTCCCAGCTGCACTGGATTCCACCTCATGCTCTCTGTCAGTCTGCAGCGCACCCTGCGGCCTGGCTCATGTGGAAGTAACCAGGAGCAACTGACCTGCTCAGCGGTTTAAATGGAGCAAGTTGTGCAGACATTCACACACTGAAATGCAAGGAGATATAAGGACATATTTCAAGCTGTCACAAACATATACACAGAGAGATACTGTTTGTATAGCAAAATCTGTTGTCATGATTAAGTAGTTATAATTGGATTTTTCTTCATGTGTAGTACGTCTGAGAGTCTTTGGAATTTCATGTTAGAAAAAAATAGATTTATAGTGATTTTATCTTGGTTGTGTTTAGGCATGAGACAAGTTCAAACAGAGTTTGTCTATATAAGGCATGTTCTTTTCGGAGCCACAGACGTTTATGGGGGAATGTAAACACATAGCTGTTGGCAGAGTAATGGCCATTAGCTGTCATATTGTTCGAGGAGAGAGTATCTAAACTGGCAAAAAGTATTGATTACTGGGTTTGATGCCAGTACCAGAAGAAAAGAAACTCTGTGGAATAGTCTAACTTGTACCCTGTGGATGGATATATTTTTGTCATTTTACTCTTTTTATATGTATTGAAGTGGGCAGGAAAAAAGTGGTGGTAAATTTTAAAGAGAGTGAAAATTCCTTATTCTATGACATCCCAAGCTTTTTAAAATTTGCACAATGGACTCCAAATAAGTTTAATCAGTGGGGAATACTAGAGTCTGTTTTTACGGTTTTTTACAGACCCCATTTCCTGAAAAGTTTATGTCTTGTGCATTTTCCAAAATGTAATTAAAAAAACCCCATCCATGGATCATCACCTTATCGTGGTGGAGGGGTTTGCGAGCTTTTATGATCCCAGGAGTTATGTTGTCGGGGGCAGTCCGCCCCTGGTAGGGTCTCGAAAGACAAACAGGTTCTGGGTACTGTGCCAGACTAAGAGCAGTCCAAAAGGATCCTGATGATGAATAAAAATTCAAGGACACAGTGTACCTCACCTGGTATGGGGTTAGCAGGCTGTGCCCTGGAGCCAAGCCTGGGGGAGGGGATTGACAGCAAGCACCTGGTGGCCGAGTTTCCGCCCATGGAACCTGTCCGGGCTCAGCCCGAATGAGTGACACGGGTCTGCCCTCCAGTAGGTTCATCACCCGCAGGAGGGATCATGGGGGTCCAGTGCTATGTGAATTGGGTGGCAGTTGAATGCGGAGACCTTGGCGGTCCAATCCCCGGTTTGCCAAACTGGCTCTTGGAATGTGGAATGTCACCTGTCTGGTGGAGAAGGAGCTTGAGCATGAGGTTCTGGAACCATACTCCTGGTGAGGAGTTGGACTTTGGCCTTTTCTGAAGTTGTCCCGGGCGAGAGGAGGCAGGGAGGGGTGGGCATTTTTGTATCCCTCATCTGGCCTCCACTATGTTGGGGTTTTCCCCAGTGAACAAAAGGGTTGTTTTCCTGCGCCTTCAGGTTGGGAAATGGGTCCTTACCATCATTTGTGGCAATGAACCAAATGATATTTCAAAGTACCAAACCTTTTTGGAGTCTCTGGCTAGTGACCTGGTAAGTGCTTCTCTTGGAGACTCTCTTGTCCTGCTGGGGGACTTCAAAGTGCATGTGGCCAATGACAGTGAAACCCGGAGGGGTGTGAATGGGAGGAATGACCTGCACAGTCTTAATTCGAGTGGTGTTCAGTTATTGGACTTCAGTGCTAATTGCAGTTTGTCCATAATGAACACCATGTTCAAGCATAAGGGTGTTCATATATGCACTTGGCACCAGGATGCCCTAGGTAGCAAGCTGATGATCAGTTTTGTTGAACCTTCATTTAACCAAAAAACAAACAAAGAAAAGACTTTCAATAGTTTTAGTGACCAACTTAATTCTATTTTTTAAATATACACAAATTTAGAATTTGGTGGCTATAACACGTTCAGTAAAAGTTGGAACAGATGCATGTTTACTATTGTGTTACCTCATATTTCCTTTTAAAACCACTTTTTAATCCTTTTTGGTTAGGGTTAGGGTTAGGGTTGAAAATCTTGTTCATTCTTGGGTGATATAACACTTCAGCTGCTCAATAGTCCGTGTTCCAATGTCTGATTCTCATCTTCATGATGCGCCATTTTCAGTGGGAAGTAGATCTGGACTGGCAGAAGGCCAGTCAAGCACACACGCTCTATGTCTACAAAGAAACACTGTTGTAGCCTGTGCAGAATGTGGGCTGGCTGAAACAAGCATGGCTGTCCCGGGAAGAGATGCCATCTTCTAAAATCCTAATGTATGCCTTAGAGTTAATGGTACCTTAAGATACATGCAACTCAGCCATGCCGTGGGCAATGATGCACCCCACACCGTCACAGATACTGGCTTTTGCATGAGGTCAGAAGGAGTTGCACTGTGTCTTTGTGGATCTTGAATAAGCATATGATAGGGTGCCAAGAGAGGAATTGTGGTATTGTATGAGGACAACAGGAGTGGCAGAGTAGTATGTGAGGGTGGTGAAGGACATGTACAGTATGAGGACAGTGATACATTGGTGAGGTGCACAGTAGGAGGGACAGATGGGTTCAAGGTGGGGGTGGGATTACACAAGAGATCAGCTCTGAGCCCCTTCTTGTTTGCAATTGTGATGGACAGGTTGACAAATGAGGTCAGGCAGGAGTCTCCGTGGACTATGAGGTTTGCAGATGACATTGTGATCTGTAGTGAGAGTAGGGAGCAGGTGGAAGAGAGCCTTGAGTGGTGGAGGTATGCACTGGAGAGAAGAGGAATGAAATTCAGTGGAAACGAGAGAATACATGTGTGTTAATGAGAGGGAGGCAGGTAGAATGGTGAAGATGCAAGAAGTAGAGGTATTGAAGGAGGATGAGTTTAAATATCTGGGGTCAAGCATCTAAAACAATGGATAGAGCACAAGAGAGGTGAAGAAAGTGCAGGCAAGGTGGAGTGGGTGGAGACACTTGTCAGGGATGCTTTGTGACAGAAAGGATGGCACCAAGAGTGAAGGGAAGGTTTACAAGATGGTAGTGACCTGCTATGATGTATGGTTTGGAGACGGCGGCAGTGTCAAATAGAGAGGAGGTGGAGCTGGACGTGACAGAGTTGAAGATGCTGAGATTTTTACTGGAAGCGACCAGGATTGGAAATAAGTACATCAGAGGGACAGCTCATATTGAGAATTTTGGAGATTAAGTCAAAGAGGCAAGGCTGAGATGGTTTGGACATGTTCAGAGGAGGTTTAGTGGGTATTCTAGACCACAGATGAGCTTCATGGATGTAGTGAAGGAGGACATGCAGAGGGTTGGTGTGACAAAAGAGGATGCAAGGGATAGGATGAGATGATCTGTTATGGTGACCCCTAATGGGAGCAGCCAGAAGAAGAAGAAGAAAATTAAGTTGTCCAGTAAATCTATTGAAACTCTTCTTTGTAGTTTTGTCAGTTTCTTGTGAAATAAAATATCACAGATTTTTGTTTTTAATGCATTTTGGAGAATATGCCAACTTTTCTGGAAACGGAGTTTATAAAACAGCCCTGCCACAGCTGGAGCATTTAGTGTCATTGTTTTCAACGTTTCACAGCCATGTGAAGTGAAGACCTGCATTGACCTATCATTTTATCGAATGATATGTCTTCCCCCCATTTGATATGCTTTGTTAATTCACTGACATTGTCATGTGGAGCTCAGGAAGAAGCAGCACTTGAGGTAGCAATGAAGACACCACATCATATTGTTCCTGAGCAATAAAGATCTTTTAATTCTTGGGTACATATACATTTTTATTTGCTGCAATACACATAAAATTATGAATAATGTAATTTGAGACACAAGTTCTATGAGGCATGGCTGACCTAGACTCAAATGGTGGCACATTTCTCAATCATACAGTGTCTGTAGGGAAAAGCGAGGGCTGTCCAACAAACTAACAAGCACAAGAGAGAACAGTGTTAAAGGAGTCTCTTATGCACAATATATTCCATATGCTTTCTCTGAGGCCAAGAGGCACCCTATACCTCACATCTGGCGCAGACCACCAATAGCTGACATATTCTTCCTCAGACCATCGACTAGCTGTCTCTAAGGAAGGAGGCTGGCCTTGTGCATGACCTTCTTTTCTCATGCTTGTAATTTTGTTGTGAACTAATGACGCACAGAGGCAGTTAGTTTATCTATAATCAGGGAAGGTGGATGTGATTATTTTATTAACAAACATATGCTATTATTTCTATTATTTTATATAAATATAGGAAATAGTGGATTTCTTGGTGTGTGTGTGTTTGTCTTTTTTTTGGTTTCTACACTGAATGGAAAACTAAGATGTGTAAATATCAAAGTTACTATACATTGCCAAATGTGCGCAGAAGTATCACAGCGTTTGTCTACATGCAGTTTTGTCTTAATGTATGAGTAGCCTGTACTTTAATTGACATGCTTGTCACATTGTCAAACAGCATTTCAAACTTTAACCTTTTCCTGACAACATTTCTGTAGCTTTCTTACATTAGCAAACAAAAGAAAAAGCAGGGCCACTTCATGGAATTTCCGTCAGAGGAAGACAGACTGAAATATGTCAGCATGTTTGTGCATACCTGTGTATTAGATTCAGAACCAAAGTTTGTAAAATTCTGTCTTTCTGTAAGGTCTTTTGGGAAATCGATGACAAAGAACACAGTGTTCTTAAAAATGCTTTTCATGGAAGGTTAACTGAGGACATGGTGTGTGAGAGTAAGACAGATCTGACTGCTGAGGTTTTACCATGCAGACAGCCTGCCACTCTGGGGTGTAGTGAGGTTGCCAGAGTTGTTTTGTAAGACTTCTCTAAAAGGTGAGCAATATATTCTCCCTCTCACTTTTATACACTCTCAGGAAAAGCAGGGGATTGCTTCCCTCCTTTCTTTCTCCTTGTCTGCTCCCTTGCTTTATTACTTCCGTCAGCCCTAATTTGGCTTGATGGGGTGGCTGTTGCATGACAAGACACATGTCTGGGCCCCTGCGTGAGAAGACTGGCTCACTCTTGCTGAGCTTGTTTTCTTTGCGTGACCATATCCCTCCCTCTGTCACTCCTGGCACCTCCCAGCAAGGCCCCCCCTCTGACCCTGTTCATGCCCTCGTTAGCTGGCATGTGGCTGGTTTATTTGCTTTGGCCAGCCGCCCGTGTGAAAGGCACATTTTGACCACGCTCAGGGAGGGGCTATCTTTGTGTGTGTGTGTGCGTGTGTGTGTGTGTGTGTGTGTGTGTGTGTTTTTTTGTGGGGGGGGGTT
>VUQH01088561.1:9265-35509 GCA_015106775.1 Etroplus canarensis | reverse complement strand
AGCAAGATGATCTTGTAAAGTAGTTGTGTGTGGGTGTCTTCTTCTTCCCCTTTTGGCTGCTCCCATTAGGGGACGCCATCGCTGATCATTTGCCTCCATCTCACCCTATCCCTTGCATCCTCTTCCCTCACACCAACCCTCTGCATGTCCTCCTTCACTACATCCATGAACCTTCTCTGTGGTCTTCCTCATCTCCTGCTGCCTGGCAGCTCCATCTTCAACATCACTAACAACATTCAGCAACACACCTTCAATTTGCAGCCTCATTCCTCCCCATTTGCCTGGGCTTGGGACAGGCACTAGGAGTACACCTGCTTGTGGGCCCCTGTGGCTGGGTTTGTGGTTGTAAAAATTTAAAAAAGATTTCACCCTAAGATAATTTAGAGTTAAACGACACCTTAATAGTGCACAGTGTTGATCAGAGCTTGTGAACATCTCAACCTTACTGGTCTCTGTCTGCTGGCTGGGCAGCTGATTTCCTTTTGGCATATAGCTAGTTTTTTGTCAGGAGGCTGAGTGGGACAGTCTATACACCTGACCTTATGGGGAAAAAATATCAGACTTAGAGGGGCCAGCATGGGACTTAAGTTCCAACCATTAATGCACCTGATTCAAACACAGTCTCCTCCACAAAAAATAACCTTCAGCTGGCAAATGTGTTATGCCAGATGTGACCCTCTGCAGTGAGTGGGGCTTGTGTTCTCACCTGGAATCAAACCAGGGACCTTTTACTCACAATGTGAAAGTGTAAACTAATACACTACAAGGACCTTCTCTGCAGTCCTCATTTATAAAATGCTCATTTACAAACCCTAGCAGTGCAGCTAACTGCTCGCCAACAGTGATTTTAAGTCCGGTCACTCTTTAGTTAGCATAAACCAACAACAAAAACAAAAAAAAACTGGCACCAGTCAACCTTGCGACATCACAGACTGTACTACAGCAAGATGGCGCTGCATTTGACATGAAACTCAAATTACATTTTTTTAATTCACTTTCATATACATTGTTAAATTTATAAAGGATGTTTTGAGTAGGAATCCATGTTGTAAAATAATGCTTAGTACATGTGGAGTTTCCTGTCCACTTTAAGCCTGCATTAAATCGCGTAACTAAGCAAAATGTTACAGGATTCATCTTGAGCCATTTGTCTAGCCATATAATGAATGCATGTTGGTGTTCACTGGTTAGCAAGTTTCAAATGACATCTAATTAGTTTTTCACAAGTACCAAAAATTCTGGTAAACTCAGCTTTTATCTGCAACTGCAAAATTAATCTTAAAAGTGTAGATGCAGTTTAGGCCCTAAGGTCTTACTGACTTTTTACCTGTGGGGATTTTGTAACTGTGCAGCATTAAACCACGGAGTGAATCAGTCCCTGTGGTGAATTCTTCATCAATGTGGGGGAAGCCTGCACCAATTGTGTGAAGAAAATACCACAATTTCACCAAGTGTGAATTTTAAAGGCCAGAACAGCAGCCAAGTCAATAGCAAGCAAACTAGGCATGAGTGAATCCAGAAGGCTTTAGATTCTAACCATAGGCTTTTATGTCTCTAAAGTGTGGGACCCAACTGGTGGTTATGAGGTCTGTTTAAATGCTGCTGGAATGAAGCAATACTTTAGAGTGAGATCCTGGAAGCTGTTTTTAATGAAGGATGATATATAATGACACATACTGGAATCTTGTGCATAAATTAATACGGAAATTTTTAGCAATTTATCACATTTGCTATGCTGGACACATTACATGCTGACAACTGTTCCTTTTTAGCCAACCTGCTTTTAAGACTCCCTGAGAGCTGTGAAATACAACTTTTATAGCTGCCACCGGAGCTTCCTTTGCCTGTGGTTTCATTTAAACGTTCTATATGCCATTGTAAGAAACAATAAATTCCCATCTGTTTTCAATTATCATTTGTCCGCTCTTATGACTGAAAAAAACTTACCACAAAATTCCTTTTACATTTTTGCATGAATCAAAAACCTCATACTTCAAGTGTCAACTGAATGACTGAGTGACTTTGATAAACAGTGACAGTTGATGGACAGACCTGAATGTGTGAGGGTTCTTCAGTTTTCCAACATTTCAGGTCTTGTGCTTCACAACGCGGTGAGTGATTGAAGAGACTGATGAGGAGCTGCTAAGGTCATGGGGGGACAGGGAGAACTACGTTACGTGACATGAAAGGGAATGATCCTTTCTGCTGTTGCACATAACGTGAGAAGAGCAGACAGGAAAATGTAGGGAGGGGAAACTTAAAATCCAGAGGTCAAGTATTCAATCTGAATGTTTCAAGAAGTTGCACCCTTAGACACTTCCTCCCTTTTTCTTCCCCCCTTTTCATGACCCCTCCACTTTCACCATTCTCCATATCTTCTCAGCTGATGAAAGATGTTGATGAACAGCAAAGACGGCGCTTAAACCGATTTCCAGGACTCAGGCAAAGCAGTTCATCTCAGTCAAGTGCTTTGTATGGGTCTGCAGCCATCTGTCCACCCCTCCTGAATGACTGCAGTGCGTTGTACTATTTAGAAAGTTTTCCAAGTCATGGTCAGTAACCTGAAAGCACCTTCAGTATTTCCTCCGTTCTCTCCCTGTTTTCCAATAGGAAGAGGCTTTATTTTGTGCTCTCTGCAAAAGTAACACAATTTCTCTGACACACCCATAATAAATCTGCACGCTTAACTATAGGCCCTCAAATCTATCAGCCCTAAGTGCTTGGAGTCTGGGGGTCACATTGTGACATGCACAGAGGTGGGGGTGCTCACAGGTGCCCCTCCACTGAGACTTATGGCCAGTGCACCCCCACTCTGTAGTCACGCAAGCGCTGCCCTACTCCTGGACCTCAGCCTGATTTTACTGCAGCCTGCGGAGAAACCAGACACTACAAAGGCCCCGGGCCCACATCAATTTCACGAGCAAAGTTACTAGGAAATAAATCATTTTCAGGATTTATGAAAAAGAAAAGAGAAAGAGGGGTCCTAGCTAACGTGTTACCTGGACTCTTTAAAAACAACATAACATGAGAGCATGAAATGAAATCCATTCATGTTTTTTTTTTTTGCTAATTTTGCCTTGTCATGCAGTTGTTATCGAAAAAGATCAATTTTGATCTGTTTCAACTCTAAACTGATAAATGCCAGTGTAGTTAGTATTATTAGAGAAATAAAAAATAAATGTAAATTCATGTGCTTTGTTACTAATTAATCATATTTCCCCTCAACACTCAAGTTTACAGGAACAAGACCTCAGGTTTTATAGGTCATTTGAGATTGACAATTTTGCTTTTACAGGGCAGGCTTCAGTCTAGACTCCATTTAATAAAATGCATTAAAGTCTGTTTTCATGCGGACAGAAATTAGAATTCATGCGTCCATGTGTTCACAGTTTGAGCTGTGACTAGAGACTGTAATTATTCTGCTACTAGACACATTTGTCTTCTGTCAAAAAGAAACTGAGTTTAGGAAGACTTCTTTGCAGATGATGTTGTATTTTTCAAGACTGATTTAACTGCTTAGGGTGAGGTTAACTTTTTTATGCACACTATAACAGGAGATTTTCAGCTCCAACAGCATACTCTTCTATACATATATTTCAGTATGAGAGCTACAGTGTTTTGTATCCTTAACGTTGTAGATATGCTTACCAATCACTTTCTTTAAGCCACCACTTTACATGTGGTATAAGACTAAGAGCAATTAAAAGCATTTTCTCAGTTTCCATTTCCTAACTGAAACATATTTAGACATTAAAATTTTATTCAGGTGGCCACATTTGACCCATAGACACAAAATATTCCCAGAACATGAGGGATTCCATACATTTTTCAGAGATATCTTTGTTTTTAGAAAAGCAGTAAAATCACACTCAAAATCTGTGAAGGAACTTTTGAGTACATTTTACGGACAAAAGTGTTGGGCCACACCTCTCAAACATTGAATTCAGGTGTTTCATTCAGTCCCATTGCTACAAGTGTATAAAATCAAGCACCTAGCCATGCAGTCTGTCTTTACAAACATTTGTGAAAGAATGGGTTGTTCTAAAGAGCTCAGTGAATTATAAGTGGTATTATTACAAAGTGGAAGCCTTTAGGAACCACAGCAACTCAGCTGCAAAGTGGCAAGTCATGTGAAGTTATAGTGGGGGTTGCTGAGTGCTGAAGCGTATAATGCATAAAAGTCACCAACACTCTGTTTACTCAATAACTGCAGTATTCCGAACCTCCTTTGGAATTATCAGCAGAAAAACTGTGTACTAGGAGCTTCATGGCATGGGCTTTCATAGTTGAGCAGATGTATGAAAGCTTTAAATCACCAAGCACAATGCCAATCATTAAATGAAATGCTGTAAAGCACACCGCCACTGGACTCTGGAGTAGTGGAAGCGTGCTCTGTGTCATAATGAATCACACCTCACTTTCTGGAAGTCCAATAGACAAGTATGAGTTTGACAAATGCCACGAGAATGTTGCCTGCCTCACAGCACTGTGTAAAGTTTGGTGAACTGATAATGCTATGAGGTTGTTTTTTCTAGGGTTGGTCTGGGCCCCTTAGTTCCAGTTAACTGAAAGACTTCCCAGAAGAGTGGAAGCTGTTAAAGCTGAAAAAGGGGGACCAACTGCATATTAATGACTATAGCTTAAGAATGGGATCTCATAAAAGCTCTGGAGGTGGCCCAATACTTTTGTCCATATAGCATATTTTTGATGAAAAAAAAAGCAGAATTGTTGAATTTTCCACCTCCTGACCCATCAAATATTTCACGATTGAGATTTGTATAATTATCTATATAATTATTGTTTCAACACTGCTGACCTCAGGGCAATGAATCCTAGCTTACATTGTAACCTTGGTTTATAGATAAAGGCTTTGCTTCTTACCTTGCAAGTTCTGACCTAAGGACACACACAGCTATACCACAGAAGCGCGTTGTGCTTCACATAATAGGCCGTTTTTTGGAGCAACACAAATCAGGTATGTATGGCAGTAATTACAACAGATTTTGGCTGGCATGCTGGGGTCATTTAGAAGATTAATCAGTCATAGATAAATAAACAGTCCTTCCTTTTTCAGTGCCCCTCCTCAAGTCTCAAGTTGTGAATGAGGAGAGACTACTTTAGTGTTTAACACAGAATAGAATTTTATTTTATTTACTTTATTTTATTTTTATTGTGCCAATATACCAGTTTCTTTCACAAAACAACTTACTTATTTGTCTGAATATCTTTTTTGTCATGAGAAAATAGAAAGAAAGCCCTTACATTTCAACATTACTACATTTCATTCAAATAGACCTTGACAGACCTTATTGATAATAAATACATAAAAAGATTATATTTTTAGGCCAGTGCAATAAAACCAAGAAAGGGAAGCGCAGTCAAAATAATATGATAATAAAGCAAAATCTGTGACTCTTGCCATCTTCACTTAAATGGAAGTATTAGATATATAGATATTTCATACAATAAGTTCATTTAATAGTAATAAATAATAATGAACAACTAGATAAAAAATCCACAGTTCCCAACAACTTCTTGTCAAACAGTACAAGATACACTTAACCTATTGAATCCTGTATATGTTAATTAAATACAGTACATTTCAGAGACGAGTTTCGACTTCAGGATGCCCTCAGGGATCTTATTACTATAGGTAGCCATGAGCTCATTTCTTGTTTGCAAGTTAAATTTCCCGCACAGTGGATACTGCTCTCTCTAGGCACAAGGTAATTATGTGAATGCACGCAATGCGCTAACTTGTGAGTTCGGCCCCCAACACTGCAGGATGTAAGGGACAGGCCTTTCCTTCATGTTGCTTTTTCAGTCTTATGTTATACTCAGTCAACTTGACATCCACATAAATCATAAAATGTTCATATTTAATTTCTTAAACATTAAAACTTTGCATTCCAGTGTGCAACTGAAGCTTTGATTTAAGAGGTCTCTAATATATTCTGAGTGAATCACAACCCTCTCCGTAAGTTTTGGTGTGAGTAACACAGGTTCTCTGTTAAAACATCGAAACAAACAGAGCAATCCTCTCGAATTACTTCCAGACAACCACTCAGTCTCTGTCAGTGTTCTACTCCGTGGGTATTTGTGTCAGGTAAGGTAAACCAGATTAGCCATTTCAGGTCAGGACAGCCATTCAGTCGAGAACACATGGGAAGCATGACAAAATGTTTTTTTATAGTGAGTTGCTATAACTATATGAAATAAAATGCTGCCCTCTTGTGTCAAAATATGATAAAACAATACCCCTTATCCATAAGGAGATGTTATAGCTGTATTTGATGTAGCTGTGTTGCTGTTGCTGCTGCTGTCTGTGGGCCTTTTCTCATCTCCAATAATTTTGCTGGAATTATAATAGTAGATGAACAGGAAGAAACCTGCAAAAATAGAGGATATTAAGAATAATTTATGCAGAAAAACATAAAGTAAGCTTATTGTGTGGGGTTCTTTTTGCCCTGTGGCAGGTTGAGGTCTACCTTGAAAGGAGTTGAGGATGGTGAAGATGTAGTATGAAGCGAGGAGCAAAGGTCCATGGCTGAAAAAAGCAAAGGCCCAGGTGATGCCCAGAAGGAGGAGCAGGCCCAGAATGGAGAAAGAATTGGTCTTAGTGGAGCTTTTGTTCTGAGGTTTGCCTGCCGTGGGCAGTAGAACAATCTGCCTCACAGTTACAATGAATACGCTAAAAGTGAAGACAAAGACTACAGCGTAATAACCAATGTTCACCCCCTGATGGACAGCAGCATCAGGGATCCAGCATCTGAAAATTGAGAGTTCAACATGATCCTCTAAAGAAATTTTTTGCATTTAAATAAGAAATATTTTATCAGACTTACGACCTCCTTACATTTTGGCTGAAATGCCATCACTTGTATTAATACCAATATAATTATATTTCTTGGAGGCAAGAAGTCCAATCACCACCACAGCTGGTATGACTAAAGAGATGAAAAGTAAGGAATATAAATTCTCATGTGATTATTATTGTTAGTAAGTGTATATATATATAGTATTATTGGTTTGGATTTCTTACCCCATCCTGTGATGCAAATCTTCAGCATGTAATGTTTCACTGTAGTAGGGATTCCACGGAGATTAAAGTACAAGTGCAAAGCCTGCATGAAAAACCAGGTAAAAGTGGCTAGCATGCTGTAGTGTAGAACTGCTGCTATGGCCTCACATGCACCGGAATTCTCTAATTTTGCAATGCTCTCATTGGTCAAGAAGGACAAGTTCAGGATGAGCATGGCTAAGAAGAGGTTCATCAGGATCCTTGTTGCTTGGCTTGCTTTCCCTTTTCTGTGGCGCAAATGAGTTTGTGTTAGAACAAAGCCTTTGCCTCAGTAAGTATAATTTTTTAATTACCCTGTACCCTTTACCTGACAAGAAGATGCATGAAGAGACCCACTACCAAGAAAAACAGTGAGAGTCCACAGCCAATTGATGTGATGTAGGTGAGAGATTTAACATCAGAAGCACTTATGTTTGTAGTGGGAGGTGACTAGTTTCAAACAGGAGGATGTGTTTGTTAGTTATGTGTGGAATGTCTGTATGTGCTATAAAAAATGACTTATCATACAGTTGTCTTACCATAAGTATGGCAAAAAAGGTTAAATGTGAGCACTGGCAGATGATGGTGTGATTGGACTCATTTGTTTTACAGCCATCTGTGATCCAGACTGCATCCCCTAGTGGACAGTGGCAATACAAAGACAGAAGAAGTCACTATGCTTGCAAAGACAGGCTTCATCACATTAATCAGTTACTATTAAAATAAAGATTTTTATTTACTCTGTTCTCCTTCTCCATCCCATGACACGCAAGTAGGAATCTTTCCATTCTATATCAGCATGAAAAAGACCATCAGAATACATATGTTGAACTTAAACTGATCATTATTTCTGTTAGTGCACTACTTTTACCTTGTCCACATCATTGTATTCAATGTCAATGGTTTGTGAGAGATTTTCTATGGTTGCTCCCATTTCTATTCCCATTATTTCATTTTTCAAAAAGGAACTGCTCTGGTCATTCTGTTGAGAGTAGAACAATGTTTGGTAGTGTTTGATCATAATGCTTATAAAAAAAATCATGGGTTATTAGTGCAACTGTATTATTACCGGCTGCATTTCTGGAAACACCAAAATTCCAATAAATGAACCATTTCTTTTTACTGCAAGTTCATTGGCCTTTTTAGGGATTTTCACTGATCGAGTGAAGCCTGTCTCCAATCTGCCATTTCCCTCAAAAATCTTTTAAAAATAGGAAAAGTTTATTAAACCAGGCAAATTAATTGCTTTTTAAACCATGCCACATTCTCACATTGCAGCGTACATTTATGTCAGCATTTTTTGTGAAGAAAAAATTCATGTTGGCTTGATTTTCCTTTGGAAGCTTGGCAATCACTCCTGTAATGTTTCCCATACTGATTGCTGCTGCAGTGGAATTACCAATCAGTTGCAACAAGGAGGATAGATTTTTCATGACATTTCTGTAATGCAATGTGAACACAGTTAAGCTCAGTTCTTAGAGCAGATTTTTAAAGTGTGCATTTTTTTGCTGAAGTAGTTCTATAGGAAACTGAGATATTTACGCTGCATTTTCTGCGGTGGGAGGGCGCACAAGGGGAGTTGGTGTTATAGGGCCCTTACATAGCACACATTTTTTATCATCAATGATAGCATATTCATCTGTTCCATTACCTGCATAAAATAAGCAAGCACATATACGCACACATGGACACAAACAAGAACTTTAAAATCATTCTCTCTTGTTATACTTCCTAAAATATATATTTTTTAAAATCTAATAAACAAATAATACACTTGCAGTTATCTCGATTGCCATCTTGTTTTTTTCCACAAAGGCCATCTTTGCTTAGTCTAATATTCTTGTTACCTTGAGAAAATGAAAACATTACATTATTAGACCTTATTAAGAGCACTGTCACTGTGGTCACATCTGGGCTTATATGGAAAGTAACAGCTGGGATAGAATTGTGAATTTACCTCTGTTCAAGCACTTGTGGATGTTTAAAAGGAAACCTGCAACAAAACAGAAGGTGCATAACGTTACTGTTTAGAAATTTTTTGACCAAGAGGGGGGTAGTCTCTAACTATTTAGTGTGTCTCCACTGTACCTGTTTTTTTGTAGAACTCTGATGGCATACATAAATCAAAAGTATCATCTGGTCTTGTCATCACCACAATATCTTGCTTGGATAGAGTCTCCTCGGTTAAATTTAGGATGTAATGTTTTTCCTGATCTCTCTTTACTTCCACATTGCAGTTAAAATGGTTCATGTTACAACAGTCTAGAAAAATACAATCCACAAAACAATCACATTCATCGAATGGCAGACACAAACATTTTTCCCTGAAAGTAAAAAGGCTAGAAATTCACTAACTGTACCTGCCAGTTTTTTATTTGGCTGGATGTTAAAACATAGTTGAGGTCCATTCTCCTCTTGATATATAAGATCTAAAATGAGGTGAAATCACACATTTCTCAAATTTTCCTCAAAACTTTTAAAGATAATCATATTTTCCTGCAGTGCTTTTGAACTTACCTGATGGAAAATATTGCTCATCTAAATTTTGGTCACTGATAAATAGTACATTTTGAAGTTGGCAGGTCTCATTTGTGTCTGTGAAAAATTACAAAATAGGACTAAAATATGGTGAGAAATACAGATTTCTTTTAAGCTAGAGTTTGTTGAGCTCACCTGTGCTCTCACATATGTGATTGGTCAGAAACATCCCATAAAACAGAAGGATTAACTTCACAGCAAACATCCAACGATGATTTACATTCAGTGGTAACATTATTCCAAGGAGAAAGTGGAACCTGTAGGTGATTCTGAAGTGAGATATCTCACTACCTGAGAATAAAAGTTTAAAATTTTTAAGTTTAAAATTTTTAAGTTCTAGTTTCTATTACCTAAGTGACATGATGTTCTGCATTATCAATCTTCACAGCACCTCACATCCTCGTTACAGTATTTGCATGTTACTGACAAATATACCATTGAGCTTCTGCTTCCTGATTTAGCTTGCAAATAAACAGTGTCTGCTCCTGTATCCGTGTATTCTTTTCAGGAAACAGCTGGCAGAATGCCTCGTTTTTTCATGGGCTGGAACACATATATAGGTGGGAACAGGGATGCTTCTGTAATATTTTATCCGCCGTGACAAATTGAAAATTGAAGAATTGATAGTTTCTCAGGTGTATCTGCCTGCCTTACAGACAGCAGCAGGTTTAATAAGCTGATGAAAAATAACTCTCCTGGGACCGTCCAAAGTTAACAAAATAATAATTAAAAAGCCATAATTTTCAATAATTTTAAAATCATGCAGAGCAGAGAAGCCTTGCTCAAACCTCAAAAACTTTATTTTAAACTCTAGTCAGCTAGGGGTGTAGAACACCACACTGGGCCCTATACAAAAAGGGTATCTGTGGGCCTTTTTTTAACAAATAATTGAACCAACAGCTGTACACTATAATGTAATATAAACTTTGATATGTCCATAACTTAGCAGGGTTTGAAATCTCCCCACATTTCAAGTCTCATTTCTAAACATAATGACATCTAGAATTACTTCATGGTTAAATGAGTTTTATTTGGAGTATCAAGCTTGAGAGTGCATTACTTTCTTCATTTTCATTTATGCATTTATGATTCCCATTAATCTGAACTTCACTGTGTTTTATTTTCATTAACAAATAAACAGAATCACCATTCCCAACCTGTATCTTAATAGCTCAAAAGCATAAAGGATTAACCTGCTGACAGCCTCGTACTGTTTTTAACCTGTTTGGTTCTAAAGCACATCAGGGTTAAAACAAGATCATTAAGGCACACCATAATAATTGTAAATAATGATTTCAATAATAATAATGAAATTATCTTGAATTGTGAAAGTTTAAAAAAAGCGTCCAAACTTAAACTGTGCAAAAGTCTCAAACGAACCCTCTTTTGTTTATATTTTACTGTGAAAATGGGAAATAGGTGAACTGATTCATTGAAATATGTGAAAACATAAATGGAAATACAGTACATAATGCAAAACCAGAGTTTGTACAATTCTACCTAGCCTGAAAGTCAGTATTTGGTATGACCAGCTTTATTCTTCAACATAACCTGAACTCTCTTACGCAAGCTTATCATTTCTTTAAGCAGTCTTCAGGAATAGTTCTCCAGACTTTTCAAAGACATTCTAAAGATCTTTGGATGTTGGTTGCCTTTTGTTCTTGCTTCAGTAATATTGAGGTCCATTTATCATTCCATAACACATAGGAACAGGTGTCCTCGTTTGTCCTCCACTTGTCCAGTTTCCTCCAGTTTTTTTAAAGGCACACTGCAAACCACGCTGAGATATGCCAAATTCCCAGCTTATAGCTCTTTGGGAATCACCTTTTAAGCCTGTCAAACTTGTTATATTTGGTATTTTTCAAAAATTCAACTGAAGAAATGGAAACAAATGGGTTTTTGTGACAGACTGCTAGTAACAAAGTGCCTAAAGTTACAATTTAAATTGATTCTTTGCCAAGTTATTATGTTTAGACACAGCACAACTTTTTCCCTTGTGTTAGGGGCCTTTTTATGCATGAATGATTCATAAGTGGCTTAACAAACAACAAACAAAACCATGACTGGACTGAAAATGAGTGAAAAAGCAGCCAATTTCCAAACAAACTTTGAAAGACCTTCAGAGATCCCACTGAACTATTGCTCTGAGAACACTTTAAAAAATGAAAAGAAAGTCACACTGTATTTGTATTTATGAAACTGTAATACTAACATCACCTTATCTTGGTTGAGTAGGCCCAATGACTTCCCTCAGTGTGCTTTCTTTTCCACTTTTTTCTCTCTTTTCTTTTTCAGTACCATGATTTTCCTTTCCTAGGTAGATAGATGATGCATTAGTACCCACCTAGATAAAATCAATTAGGGGTGCCAGTGCAGGCTGGACTAAACCTTTCCTTATAGCTTATAAGGAGTGAAAGTGGTATAGGAAAGGCATGAGTAGGGATTTTAATTATAACACCAGTTGCTTAAAGCACTTGAAATGAACACTGCAAACAAAAACAAACTTGCCTTAGTCCCACTTTTCCCCTTACTTTGACTTTGTAGTCAGCATGCCCAAGTTTCCAAAGATGCTCAGTGTATTGGCTTATTTACATGTACTGTATATGTTTTAAACCTGTCACCAACAACAAAAGTTCTGTGTAAAAGAGTGGACATGGAATGTGGTGTATTAGCTAATAAAAGTACAATATAAATACTATGCATTTCACAGATGTTTTTGATACCTTTGGTCATAACCCAAAAGCACAAAGTAACTTTGTGACTTGCCTGAACTATGATGCAAATCCTGACTATTTATTCCCACTGCTCAAAGAAATGCTTGTGTCCTGAAAAATGCGTGACGCAAGGGAAATAAACAAATTCCTGTTGCAGCCTGTCAAATAATCAAAGCATGATGGCGCCCAGTTGGTTTTGCATTTTTTTTTTTTTTTGCTGATATGAAGTAAAAGGTTTAATATGTACCTGACCACAGAAAGAGTGATCTATTTATATCCCTAAGTAAATAAACCAGCCTTAAAGTGCAACCAGTAGATTAATTAATATAAAAGTGTCCCGTGTAGTTAAGCGGTTTACACATTCACCTGACAAGCGAAAGGTCCCTGGTTCAATTCCAGTGGGGACACAAGCCCTATGGAGGGTTTTATCAGGAAGGGCATCTGGTGTAAAACCTCTGCCAAATTACCTCTTCATCTTCTTTCGGCTGCTCCCGTTAGGGATCACCACCGTGGATCATCTGCCTCCATCTCACCCTATCCCTTGCATTGTCTTCCCTCACACCAACTCTCTGCATGTCCTCCTTCACTACATCCATGATCCTTCTCTGTGGTCTTCCTCTTCTCCTCCTTCCTCTGTTGTGGCCCCAGGCAAAAATTCACAGGGAACCCCTCAAACCAGCATTCATCACCATCATATTATAAATAGTTCAACAGTTTAACAGTAACAGGTTTATAAAATCAATTTTAAAATCTTTCACATTGCAGAATTACAATTCTTCAAATTCAAATTTTTGTGCACAGCTTTCATTATTCATTGTTTACTATTTGCAGTTCATTTGATAGGCACAATGTTCCAATACAGAAGATTAAATTTATATGGTGGGGCCTCCACTGGCCACTGAGGCTTCTACATAATTAAAATATACAGTATTTAGCATCATAAATCCATGATGCCTACACTACAGGTATAAAAAATACATTAAAATACAAACACCACACTGCACATAGAGCACAATAATTTATGCCGACACACCTTAGTGATATAGAATACAGTTCTCCTGATTTCTTTGCATCTAAATTTCACAGCTTTCACAGTGAACTACAAAAAAGTACTATCTAAGTTAACCGATTTCCCTTCCAAATCATTATTGCTGGTGGTGTACTATAAAAAGACAGGCAAACATGTAGAAAGCAGAGACCAGAAATCAAACCAAGTTGGCTAGTTAGGTATTAATATTGTAACCAGTGACTTCTACATTTTTTCTGCCTGCTAGACACACTAGACTGCTGGTGTCCTGATTCGACACACATCATCATGCTGGACACAAGGCTGCTTTGTTCTATTAATGTTAAAAGTCAAACTAAACAAAAGAAATAAATAATTTGCACTTGCAACTGAACTGAGTGCCATCAGCTGGGACCTCTTTCAGGAGGTCAGCCCTATCCTACTATCATTGCAAACATTGCAAAGTTTGTCACCCTCAGGTCCCACACTGGCCTGTCCCCACTAGCAGTTTCCTGCCTTGCCAGATGGCAAGGTCAAGATCCATTATGCATTACTTATAGCCATTCATAACAGCCACAGTCATTTAGATGGCCTCTCTCTTAAACGATGGAGGAATTCAAACATTGTGTTGATTCAAACTGGATTCAAATGGCAACAGCACTGATAAATTCCCTCAGTCAGTAATATGGTAACATTCCAACAGTTAATAGTTCAATATTCAGGCCACAGAAACATCCTCTCACTGTAACAAGTTTGGGATTGAACACTTTTATATCACAATCCCTCCACATTTCTTCTTTCCTCACAGGTTAATGTCTCTGTCTGCCCAAAAAAATCTTGTTATACTGTGGTCCCAGCAGTGTGTATCAACATCTCACTGCAGTGCTGCAACACTCCATGAAGCACATCAGTAGAACTGTCCACATGATCAGCTTGTGAAGATCCTTGTTTCGAAAAATGTAATGCAAAGAAATCCACTAGTAGACTTGTTAAATGTCATTTTTTTTTGCTAAACAAAAAGTAGCCATTTTACTTTTGCCTGAATCACAGTGAGCAAGAAAAAAAATCACTTTATCAGGTGATTAAGTCATTAAATTATTAAATAAATAAATAAAATAAAATATTAAAGAACAAGGGGAGCTGTTGCAACAGTCTGCCACTCCACACTGTGCCTGAAAAAAGTTATTTCATAACTAAATTAGCATTCTGTCATTAAGACACAACTTTACATGTTGCCAAAATATGTAATTATTAATACTGTTGTCAATCTGTGCAGCAGCATGCCATCAAAATGTGTCCATAACCCCATGTCCTGTGTATGTTTTTACTGCCTAATGGATTCAAAAAAGCATTAAAATTCAGTGCGTAAAACTGCAGAAGCTTTCTGGGAAAAATGATATAAGTATGAGAGAAAGCAGGGAGTATCAAGCTGACAGTGACAGTAACTGGTCTCATTTTTAATTTTTATGGATCGTTCATGTAAAGAGTTTAATGAATGGCCCAGTGTTGTCAACATCATTTGATATAATGACTTCTTCAATGCACTCAGAAATGAATATTTTTAATGACTGATTTTAATGACTACTTTAATTAACAAAGGCAGGTGTATTTCTGAAGAAATAAAGTAATTTTACTCTAATGATGCTCATTCAAACTTTTTTCCATTTCTCCATTTGCCTTTGTTTTGTCCTCTCTTAACTTTAAATTATGTCTTTCTCTATTTTTGTCCCACTCTTTTTCTTGCCATTTTTGCATTATTGTCTTATTTTACCTTGGCATCTTACTGCCCTCTGCTTATTTCTGTCTTGCATCGCTTTCTATACTTCTTCTCTTTCTCACAGCATGTCTTGCAGGCTATTCATAAGTCTGTCTGTCGATCTGTCAACCAGTCACACTTTTGTGTGACAACGAATTGTCCAGTGAGACTGGTTGGTGACAGCTTCCACCACAGTGCAGCTCCGTACCAAACACGCTGGGTGACTGTAAGGTGTTTGTGTGTATGCTTGTGTGTGTGAGACCAAGAAAGACTCTGCAACAACGAAAAGGGCAAGCACGAGAAATATTGTGTGACAATACATGTTTTGGGTGTGTGTTTATGACCAGTATGTGAGAGTAAAGGGGTGCTGTGTTGTTTTGCAATGTGACTGCGTGTGTTCATGCAAGAATAAAATGTTGCATAACTGTCAGTGCGTGTAATGTCAAATAGTGTGTCCATTAGTGTATATTTTCCTACATGTCCACAGGTAGCACATATAACAAATTGGGTCACAGGCTGAGGTTTATAGCAGGTATTTTCTCCTATGACAGCTATACTGGCATGTTTTAATGAGCCCGGCTCCAGAGAGAGACTAAATCTGGATCCTGCACTGGTAACCTCAAAGTGATAATCCTCACGATCCTTTGTTTCTCTTTGAGGGGGTGGGAGTGTGTGTTTCTGGCTTCCACGTGTGCTGCTAAGTGCTCATTACTGTTTTGCTCTGGTTTCATTGCACTACATTTACCAGAAATCACCTGTCAATCAAGGACTGTAGATAGTGCACAGTTATCGCTGGATTTCTGTCACTTTACTTTGAATTATGGCTCTTGCTGCTCCTCCTTTTTTTCCAGTATCACTGCATTTGCTATATTTATTCTAGACAAAGCAGAAGGTAATATTCTGAGGCACAATGATCCTTTCTTTAAAGACTCAAATATTAGATGACAATCACTTCTCTGCCACTGTCTTTTTTGACTGTGTTCCACTTCAATAGAACTAACCAGCAGCTAATATCCAATATGTTTTAGCACAAATCATGTTGTTTGATTTTTGACAGGGAATGGTCTTTTCAGTGCCTTTAAATTGAATTTTTACCATTTCACTTACCGTCCACATCAGCAATAAATTATGTCAGTGAAGAGTAAATAAGGGTGACGCACTATTTTTCTAAAGGGTACTTAACACTGAGTGCATGTTGGACTAATGGACTAGTTAGCAGTTCTGTTGAAGCCCCTAAAGTCAAAAAAATATTGTTAGACCAACCGAATTGATTAAGTCAGAAAAGGTTTGAAATAGAAGAGCTTGGTTGGAGGTGGGTTTGAAGCCACCGCAGCCACTGCATGCAGGCTGAAGTGGCTTAAATAGCACAGCACATATGAGATTTGCGAATAGGATGAGCAGAAGAGTATCGTCTCAGCCATCAACTGATTTGGGCTGGCACTGGGATTATTTGATCTGCTTCTGATTACCGGATGAGCTTGAGTTGCTGGCCTGCCAAAATGGACACAACACTCAATCAACGTTTTACACATAGACTTTACTTGGGGGGCAACCTAGGTATATTATGGCTACCAAAGTATATTTGGTGACTCATTTAACTTGTTTTGGCTTTTTTTCATTCTTATGACATAATGATGACATGAGGATCAGATCCCTTGCTTTTCTTTTGAAAGGTCAGTCAATACTAATCAGCTAACCCAACCCCTCCTGACCATGGTGCTGTTGTGGTGGTCCTTGAATCCTTGTGAAAATGTATGTACTCCTTGTCACCACTGGAGATTCACAAAAAAAAAACCCACAAAAATTACTGAACTACTTTAATTGTTTCATTATTATGCTCATGTCAATATATAAGTGTTGTAAAGAAAATGTACACTTTATATTTTGGTTGCTTCTAAAAAGAGGTCGTCTTTCATCCAACTGATGACGATAGTTTCTTCTACTGCAAAGCACCCTTCCCACTTTATGTTTGTGTGCGTGTGCAGACATTTCAAAAGTAAAGTTACACTTCATGTTGCTAATTGGGATATATCTTTAAAGATACACATATATACCTTCAGCTGCTCCCTTGTATTCACCTCCACCAAGGGGTCACCACAGTGGATTAAACCACATTTGCAGTTTGGCAGAGGTTTTACACTAGATGCCCTTCTTGATGCAGCCATCCATGGTTAGAGGGACTTGTGCTCCCACCTGGGATCTGTCACTTGTAGGGCGAATGTGTAAACCATTATGCTACGGAGACACCTTTAAACATATGCACATAAAAATAACAATACCCCTAAGATAAGAATAAATATGCACAATTTTAATGAATATTTGAGCAAATTTAGTTATTTTCTTGGGTCATTGTATGCAACTATTGCAAATATTTTCATGCTGATATTTTTGTTTATGGACCAAGAAAGCAGCATCATAGACAGGCTCTACAAAAGCAGACTGTATTTGATAATGGGAATGTCATTTTCAGTTCAATTAGTGCCGTAAATTAGATAGTTTTAAGCAAAACAAGAAAAAAATTTATTTCTTATCGTAAATAAAGAAATCACAGCCAGTAAAATCAGAAATAAATTGTTATTGTGATCCTGAATCATCTATGAACTATTATACAGCAGGTATGCAGTGTACATGTCAAGGAGCTTTACTGTGAAAGGAAGGAACTGGATAAATAAGCTCTTTTTGTACATGTGACTAACGAGTCGGGTTTCCAGTACAAAACAGGCTGCGACACAACCTTTGTTAATGGGACATAGACATGCCCATTAAAACAATGGGAATTGTATAGTCCAGTGGCTCAGAGTCAAGCAGAGTCAAGCCTGCTTCCAGGGACAATAGCCATCTGTAGCCACAAGATGGCAAAAATTTAGTGGATGGATACAAACAAGCTATGGGAGATCATTTATTGAGAAGAATGCTGTTTGAGATGTAATATGAATGATTGCATTCAGTGTGGCATGTTTTAATTGATGTAAGGTTTTAGATTTCACTGAGTAAGCACTGCTTGCCCTGATTGCATTGACACAATGCCACTGCTTTGCAATAAAATTGCTAAAGTTCCTTTTTTATATTGTATCTTCTTAACTGCACTGCTATCTCCTTACTGATATTTATGTATACTGAACAGAGTGCCAGTAATGCCAATAATTTCCTCCTGAGATTAAACAAGTATTCTGATTCTGATTGTTCATGTTTTTCTTGGGAAGTAGAATCAATGCCAGAAGTAAAACAACATAAACATTGGTTTGTGCAAGCATCATCATTATATAAGCAGGGTAAATATACATTCATCACATTTTCATACATCTGCAACACATTCATGCAATGGAAATAAGTTCTCAAATGTGAAATGAATGAACTGTTGTGGAATTAAAGGATAACACATTCAGAGTGTTAAGAATTAGAAAGGCATAAGCTGATCTGCAAAGAATTGAGAAGTTCTTTTCTTAACATGCCCCATTTATTCATGGATGTGAAAAAGTCATCATGTCCAGCTCATCATTTAATTTCCAAGTCACAGAAAATCCACACCACAGAAGATATATTTTTTAGCCAGTAAAATGCACATTTATCAAGACAATCTCAATAAAAGCATTAAAAATACATGAATTGATAACGTACATTCTTTGAGGTTTTATGGTTATGAGTATTTCAGATCCCATCCATCCCATCCATCCATCCATCCATCCATCCACATCCAGTTCCACAGGGCAGTCTCAAAGTCTCTGTTGATTTATGTTTACTATCTTTGCAAATGTGTCCTTTTCAAAGTTGTTCAGAAATAGTTTAAATCTAACCAATTTCTATAGTTGATGGGCATGTATAGGTGGGCAAAATTCTTGCTTTGTAAGGATGAAATCCACAGCTCAGCAGCAATAAAGTTTCTTTATCTGAGGTGTGTCTTATCTCTTTATGTCACGAAGTTTGTGTTTTCCTGGTTTCCTTTGTTTCTCTAGAAACAAAGGGAATGACAAAACCACAGGTGTAATTACACCTGTAACTTATGAGTCTTCCAAGGTTCCTCAAAACAGCACTTCTCGACCATATGATGAACCTCTCATTTCCTGGTACAACCCCTTTATATCAACCCTGGTTCATTCTTTCATCTTCAAAGAGGTCAAAGAGTTAGCAAACAAGAAAAAGGCAGGAGAATGAGCAGGGAGAAAGTTTGACAAGACTAAAGAATACAGGTAGAAAAGAAGGAGCAGGATATGAAGAAGTTAGAGGGAGAATGGCACACTTTCTTTCTCCCCTCCTCTTTTTCTCTCCCTCCTTTTCCATCTCTTCATCCAGGGAACATGGCAAGCTGTCCCCCTGTAAGTCGCGTTAGGAAGCAGATAACTTGCTGCAATCTGTCACTACTCTCATTACTGTCTACCTCCAGTGCTCTGAGACAGAGTGGGATGCAGGAAGGCAAGAACGGAAGATTGAAAAGGGACATAAAGAAGAGGAAGGGAGGCATAAATGGAAGGATGTGTAAACAGAAAGGGGGAAAGGAGAGGAAAAGGAAAAGGGAACCTGAGAAAAGGACAAGTAAGAGGAGAAATGGAGCTGAAAATAAAGGAGGAGAAGAGAAACAAGGAGAAAAGGTTAATCTCATCACCATTAAAGATATATAATCTAATATCTTCAATCCTTTCTTGTCTTTGAGTTCGTCTGTTTCTCTTCTAATTTTCCCTACATCTTCAACCTTACCTTACTCTTTTTCTCTCCCCATTTCTTAATTTCACCTAACAATGTAGCTCCTTCCTCTGCTTCTCACCATTCCCACTTCAGCATCGCTTGCCATTATGTTTTCACTCGCTTCTCCCCAGTTTTCTTCCCCATTAGACTTCTAATCCCTCTCTCTTTCCTCCTTCCCCCCCAACCTTCTTCTCCATCCACTCCAGTCAAAACCAGTTTGTGTGTATTCCAACAGAAAGTACTGGACTTTGGTGTATTACCTTATCAGTCAGAGCTGCAGCTGAGTGTGTGCCATCCAGCCACTCTGTGCTGGCTTTCAACACTCAGCAGATGCCAGCAGAGAAAAGTTATAGCTTGGTGTAACAATGCTGGCCCCTATTGGTAATGGTAAATACAGCAACTTGTGTGCACAGAGAGAAGGTTAGAAGGAAATCACCTTCACATAAAAATGCTGTAATGTGTTTTGAGTTGGCAGCTCAGAAGGTTAAGGAGAGATATTTAAAAGCTAATGTACAATAGTGAAGACTTTCCTTTTGAAAGGATGTTTTTTAAGAGCATGTTTTTTTTTCATAGACAGGATGATATCTGTTTGTTTCAACTTGTTATGATTATAATAAAGGAATCTGATTCTGATGATAATAATAATAATACACTTCATTTCCACAGCACCTCTAACCAGAGTTACAAGGTGCTTCACAGAGAATTCAAAAAGTATCATCATTAAAGCATTTCTAAAACACAAACTTAACAAGAAAAAAAAGACATAGAAGGCAAGAGTGATAATATAAAAGATCATTACAAATTGTTACAAAAAAAGCCGTTCAGAAATGGGGATTGTTTGTGCTGGTGTAACAGTGACAGGAAGTTTGTTCCACACTTATGAGCTTAAATAGAGGTGCATTAATCGTCGGACCTGTAACGAACTGATTCTCAGATCTGAGGGTTCTGGGAATGGTGTAGGGTGTTAGGAGTTTTGAAATATCAAACAGAGCCATACCATATAGTAGTTTAAAAGCTATCAATAAAATCTCAAATTGGATGTTTTAGCAAATGGGAAGCCAGTGTAACTCTGCAAGGACTGGATTGATGTGCTCTCCCCCGCCAAGCGATTGTGAGGAGCCTGAGTGGATAAGGTGCTCTGTTATATGACTTGGAAGTATTGGTCTAATCTTGGCAGTATTTTTAATCTGTACAATGAAAGACAGGGCCAGATTTTTAACATGCTGGGTGAAGTTAAGATGTTCATCAAAAATAATGCCCAGGTTATCAAAACCACTGTAAATTATTTTTAAAAAAGAAACAAAATAATGCAGTTTATTTTTTTCTCTTTTGGATGATTAATTTGGCCCTGGCATGTGGCATTTTGTTGTTAATTTTTAAGATGATTTATAAAAAAAAAAAATCTGTTTAACTTTTATATTATCATTTCCCACCTGCTATTATAGTACTTATACATTTTATTACTGCTGCAGCTGATACTGTAAGCTAGTATCTGTTTCAGCAAAAAATATACCATTCCTATGATCTTGTCTCCATTCTCCCACAATCTATTTTTTCCTGCTTGTCCAGTTCAGGGTCGTGGAGCGTGTTGGAGCCTATCCCAGCTGTCATAGGGTGAAAGGCGGGGTGCACCCTGGACAGGTCGCCAGTCTGCCACAGAGCCAGCACAGAGTGATGGACAGCCATTCACACTCACATTCACACACATGGTCAATTTAGAATCACCAATTACCCTAACCCCTTTGCATGTCTTTGGACTGTGGGAGGAAACCGGAGCACCTGGAGAGAACCCATGTAAGCACGGGGAGAACATGCAGACTCCACACAGAGGGGCTCAGGCTGGCCGGCTGCTGGGTTCAAACCTGGACCCTCTCTCCTGTGAGGCAACAGTGCTAATCACTGCACCATTGTGCTGCCTGACATTTAATATTTATTCCCCCACATAAATGCAAATAAAAACAAATATAAAAAAAGTTTTCTGATCAAGATTCAGAAAATTATATTTTATCAGATTAGTTAAGCTTCTACTTGCCTCGTAAATTCAAAGTACCACTGCAATCACCGTCTCGGAGTTATTTCACCTCAGGACAGTGATTACAGAAGATTACGAACAAATTGTATGTTAATTCTCATTACACCTATATTTAACCTAAATAATAATAATAAGTATACACTTATATGTATAACCCAGCCACAGGGGCCACATGCAAGTGTACTAGTGCTGGTCCCAAGCCTGGGTAAATGGGGAGGGTTGCATCAGGAAGGGTATCGAGCATAAAATCTTTGCCAAATCCAATTCATAATACATGATCCGCTGTGGCGACACCTACAGTAACAGGAGCAGCCAAAAGAAGAAGAAGAAGATACACTTATCTGTGTCTTTAATGTGAAAAGAACTACTTCTGCCCACCACCAGATTTACTTTGAACTGTTGTGAGCCTCAGCTTTGTGCATGCATTGCTACAACAACATCACTGGCTCATATGTTTCTATTTTGGTTGTAGGTTGACTCTTTGGGGGAAGTGGAAGGACATCTGTCAAATTGGGCATTTTTATTCAGAATTCTTCATGTGCCATGGTCCTCTCTTTAAAGCTATGTACAGCCGTTCTTGTTTTACATGCGCTGCATTTCCACCAGCAAAGTTTTTTTTTAAAAAATGTTTTAATTCATTTATTTATTTTTTAATTTCATTCTTACGAAGATGTGTGTGGGGTTAGGTTAACTGACATTTTTAATGCTGGTGTAAACAAGAGTATGAACGGTTGTCTGTGCTGGCCTGCAACAGACTGGTGACCTGTGCAGGGTGTACCCCTGCTTTTCACCCCCCACATCCCTAACTCTGAAATGCGCAAGAAGATGGATGGGTTGAGGTCACTGAATTCCACCATGGTACTGTAACGCGACTGCACCACTGCAACAAGTCAGATCATGAAATTTCTTCCCTCCTAGCTACTCTGCGATCAACTGTAAGTGGTATTATTGCAAAATTCCAAACTTGACTGGCCCATACACATCCCTGACCTCAACCCCATCAAACACCTTTTGGATGAACTAGAACAGAGACTGATTCAGGCCTTCTCATCCAGTATCAGTAATAAATGCTCTTGTGGCTAAATGGGTAAATGGGGGACCAACAACATTTTAATACCCATACATTTAGAATGGGATGTCACATCATGGGATGTCAGAAAATGTAAGTGGGCCAATACCTTTATCCATATTGTGTAAATCACACTAAATGCATACTGTAAATTAAAAGAAAAAAAAAAAGAAAATGTGAAAATCATGGTGTTTATACCAAATTACAGTTGCAGTGGGCTGGGTTAAGATAATGTATTGTCAGCATTGTTTCTTTTTGAAATATTAGATTAGTGCAACTTCATTTAGATATGGAGACAAATTAAATTGAAGAAAGATGCAGACAGAGCAAGAGATTCAAGGAGCAGAAGGGATTATTACAAGTCAAATCTACAAGAGTTTCTTCTTAAATTCTTTCTCTCAATGGAAAAAAAAAACCCAACAACTCACAAACAACAACAGTACTGTTACGGGAAAAAATAATCCATTCAGCCTGAGGTGTAATTTTTGGTTATGAAAAGAAAAGAAAACCCAGAATTAAAGATCAAAATCGAGAGCAAGACATTGCAAGATTAGACATCTGATTACTTTGGTGCCCCCCACCTACACACCCCTGTTCCCTACTTTGATAAACCTACCTCCTCCACCTACTTCTCCTCTTGTCTCTTTGGTTTTCATTGTTGTGAAGCCCTTACACATCAGTTCCAACTGGGTCAGATATGAGAGAGGGGAAGCAGGAAGAATAGAGGAGAAGAAGCTCTCGACAACTCTTGTTGCCTTTGTGTCACACCAGCTTGCTCATGTCAGCTGTCATGTCTCTCATCTGACACAACAGCTTGATGTATCATATTACCACTCATAAACAGAACACAAACAGAAGTGATAAGAAGGGAGCAAGCAATTGTGTGTGTGACTGTATATGTGTTTGTGTTTATGCTCTATTTTCATGAATCGTGTTCAGGAGGGAAAGAAAGTTGGAATGCGCCTTCCGTATCGTGCTGTGAGTGCCAATGGAGTTCTGGCATTTTTGTTATCAACGGTGATTAGACAGGACGATATGGAAGCTGTGGCTGTATATAACAATTGTAGCCACATGCACATCAGTTTCTTCCTCTGATCTTTTTCTTATTTTAGTCCACACCCTGCACTGTTGTAAGTATACTGTAAATATTGCTTCAAGCAGCTCTCAGCAGCTCCAGTATTTAGTGCCCTTTCCTGCCGTTGAAATCTCATATTTTAATTGTAAATACCATTAGCACTTATTGTACACATTTTGTTAGATCTCCCTCTATCCATACCACATTTGCAGATGAATGCCATGTTGTCCATATAATTGAAAATAAAGGTAAAACCACCAAATGCTAATATGCAGCCATAAAAGAAAGTTATTACCATTAGGCTCAGGATAAGAAAAAGCACCCTGCAAAAACTTTGCACACATACTCCAGCAAAGTGGTCTAAGTTACAAACCTAGAGAAACTGAGGAATTAAATAAAATAAAGAATATAAAATATTTGGCAAATGAAGGGGAATAAGTAAAGAAACATGAGAATAATGTAAATCGCCTGCACAAAATAGTGAAAAAAGGGGGAGAAAGGGAGGGAGAAGTAATAATAAAAGATGATAACATTAGAGAAAGCACAAATGGAACAAAAATGAGATCAAAATTAAATATTAAAGGGAAAAAACAAGAGGAAATCACATAAATGAAAGAAGGACTAAAAGAGCAAAATGAAAAAGGCAAAAGTGGATAATGATAGCAACAGATATTAACTTGAGAAATCACCAACGTCTTCATTGAGACATGAATGTGTTTTACTACTTAAAACACTTAAAAGTGGATTTTCAGGTTATGGGACACCGTCAGAGGTATAAAGTATGAGCTGTGAAAATCTGAAGCATCTCACTGCTGACATTCTTCCAGCTCTCCAGAAACAAGACCACCCCCAGCTTTAGAAGTCAGTAAAAATATCCCCCTGCCTCTACCTAGAAAACAGGGAACCAATAGGTATTTAGCTAAACATTTGCCATAGCCCACCCCCTCACTGCTTGCTTCTCTATGGGTGTGTGCTAAGGGGAGCATCAAATAATGCAGATGCTAAGTTTACTGCTGTGTAGAGTCAGCAGCAATCTATACAAAAATCACTGTCTATCACTTTAATTAAGGGCTATATTGTGAGCGGCTGTGACTAAGGATCCCCGGCTGCTATGTGCCAAAGTGTCCTTGGGCAGGACAGTGTCAGTGCATTCATCTGAATGTGAATTTGCATGCTTAAAGGCATTAATAAGTTTCAGCTAAAAATACGATCTGGGAACATGTGAGACTCACATTAATATGGCTTAAAATGGTAGCATATGGGACCTTTAAACACCACGATAATTCATCCAGTACTGTAGTTACATAGTAATAGAAACTTATGAATCAAAATCACAATTCTGAACCCTGTGGGGACGCTATATGGCTACAATCCAGTGGCTTGTAAAAGTCATTAGGATTCATCCTCTAAAAAACGTCGATGTCTGAACTGAATTTCAATGCAATGCAGCTGAAGGTTGCAGGGATACTGCAATCTCAGAGTGAGCTACCTCAAACAAATTGAAAAAGAGAAGGCACAAAAAGTAAGACATAGTGAACAGATTAAGAAGTATAATAGCAGTAATCAGAAAGAGTCATGAAAACAAGGACACGGAAGAATTAGAGGAAATGCAGAAAAGAGGAATTTCATCCAAAAACTCGAGAGGTGGGTCAAACGATCAAATATTAACAGTGGCATTTAATATTTAATGATGGAAATCAAAAATGATTCATACACACACTCACAGACACAGACTCGTGCACGCACGCGTGCACACACACACACACACACACACACACACACACACAATCTCCCATTGCATGTGCTCAGTTCCACAATCTCAAGGCTACAGACCTAATTCTTCCTTATAGCTGATAAATAAAAGTAATTTAAGTGATTCAGGTCAAATAATTAAAATGTTGCGAACACAGTTGTTCCCCCAACTCTTCAACTGTAAATTACACACAGCAATGTTTATGCTATCAAAGATGGAAGGATCAGTCAAAACCTTTCAACAGTTTTCAGCTATTTACGTTTGCACAGCCATCCATTTTCCACATATTCTGCTCTTACTGTTATTTATTTATTTTACTCTACATATAATTTGCAAAGGAACTATATAAAGTTACACCAGTCTTTAGTTTAACTCTCAGAAAAAATAAAGATTCAGCATTGCTAGAATCAGATCTGGTGTCACTGCCAGCCACCCGAGCCGTGTGGATATGCACAAACTCATTAACCAGGGTTCCAGGATGTTATGGGTACCTCTGCTCAGGAGACTTGTCATCTGTATAGATTCCATCCTCATCAGTCTGCTTGGAATTGGTGCGTAATC
>VUQH01088558.1:8754-21164 GCA_015106775.1 Etroplus canarensis | reverse complement strand
CTGCTTGTATATTTGCTTCGTCTCCGGTTAATAAAAGACCTGTTTATTCTCACGACCTGCTTCCGTGTCCAGTCTGCTTCTGGGTTCAAACCTAGCTCACGGCCGCCGGTCCTTAACAAGTTGCACATGAACACCAAAAAAATAAAAATTTTACCTAATCTCAGCTTTATATAAAAAAAGAACTGTTTTGGAGATTTAACACACAGTGGTCATAACAGGAACATGCAAAAGTCCTCATTTCTTTTTATCTTGGTAGGAAAATGAGAAAGTATGTAAGACAAAAGCAGAGTTTGTACAATTCTAACCAGCTTGAAGGTCAGTATTTGATATTAACACCTTTATTCTTCAACACAGCTGGGGTACGCTCTTCAAGCTTTCTTTTCATTTAAGTAGTTTTCATGAACAGTTCTTGAAGGACCTTCCAAAGCTCTTCTTTGGATGTTGGCTGCCTTTTGTTCCGTTCTCTGTCAAGATGCTCCCACACTGCTTCAGTAATGTTGAGGTTCAGGCTCTAGGGAGGCCAACCCATAACTGATACTGTTCCACTGTGTGTTTTTCTATCCAGGTAGGCTTTTACTGCACTGGCCGTGTGTTTGGGATCATTTTAATGATGAAAAATGAAGCCATTGCCAATCACATGCTTTCCAGATGGTATTGTATATGTACCTTTGGCTGCTTCCTTGTATTCTCCCCAAGGGTTCGCCACAGCAGATTAATCTGCATTGGTATTTTGGCAGAGTTTTTACACCAGATGCCCTTCCTGAAACAGCCCTCCATGGTGAGAGGGGCTTGTGCGCCCACCTGGAATCAAACCAGGGACCTTTCGCTTGTAAGGCGAATGTGTAAACCACTGCACTACGGATCAAAATCTGACGGTACTTTTTGTGCTCAAAATTCCATCAATTATGACAAGCTGCCCGACTCTACTGGCTGAAATGCGGCCCCAAACCAACCATAACTGAGCCTAATGTACAAGGGTACAAGTAATTGGACTCTCAGGAAGTCAGTGCTGGTCAGCTTGCATTTGATTTCGAATTGAATGTTCTGGAACACAAAGCCTGGAGAACTGTGTAACTGTCCAAATGCGTACACACTAGACTGTACATTATGTAACTATGCTGATTTCTTTTTTGTGATTTTGCTTTTTTTTTTCTGCTGTTTTCCCCCCTCTACTTTTTCCACTTAGTCCACCTTTGACATGTTCACATTTAGGTGTTGCCCACATCTCTTGTTTTCCTTTCTTTTTTTTTTTTCCTTTTTTATTCACAGCACAGACCCAAAGTACACCAACAAAACAAAGTGTTATCCTCGCCAGTGGATGTTGTTATACCTCCAACTTTAGAGAACTGGCAGTAACAACAATGAGAGCAGGGTTCTCTGTGCTGCCAAGACTGAAGCTTGAAAAAATAAAACTGTCTCTCCGTCAAAGCTGTATATTTCACTGGGAGAGAACTGGACTCCTTCAGGTGAATTTCATCTTTCTTATCACTTTTCACTTGTTTTCTCTGTCTCTAACTTCTCTCCTCATGGTGCCCCTTTAGAAGGTCATTCCTAAGAAGGAAAAGAGTGAAAACGTGCTAAGCACCATGAACCTTTCAAATTATGCATTTTCTTTCCATGTGCATTCCCTGCTCAGGGGGTCAGAGGAGCAGAGCGGCGCTCAGCTCAATGTTATGTTTATAGAGCAGCGGTTTGATGATTCCCAGCCTCATGACCTCATTTTAAGAATTTTTATAACACTAATTTGCATATGTTTATACCAACATATGGCTTCTTGGAGAATCCCCAATTTAGTGCAACAGCCCCCAACTACTCCACTTTTTAGGGCTACTAGAAACACTTAGACTGCCTTGCACTGTGGAGGAGCTCATCCCCCCGTTGGAACAATTTAAAAAATATATTTTCCTGTAGATTAACCATCAATTTTGCAACATTATTATCAGGAACTGTCAACAGTATCCAAACATATTATATGCCAGTGAAGTGTGAACTGTGGGACATGCAGCATGGAATGGAATTCAGAGTGTTTTTCTGCTCATACTGGGCACTCAGAATGCTTCAGCATCTCTGGGTACTGATAACAGTGCCCAGTAGTTTCATCAGAACAAAGTGCAAAATTCTCAAATAATGAATGTTGTATCTCTTGTATCTCTTGTGTCTTGTGAAGTAAATGGTAAATGAACTGGTATTTATATAGTTCTTTTCTACTCTAACTGAGCACTTTCCTTGTTTGTCTGTGTGTATTTATACCCTGGCTTTCTTTTCAGTTCTGGGTTGTGTCGTTGGTCTGTGTGGATGGCAGTTTTGTTTGATTCAGGTTTCCTCTGTGTGTATTCCTGTTTGCATGCCTGGCTTTGTATTTTATGGACTTTGTTTGTGAAAAGGACTTTTGGCTAAATAAAGCCCACTTTAAGTTTCTTTAATCTGACTTCCTGGAGTCTTGCATCTGGGTCCACCTCTCTCCACACACACTGAGCACACTGTGACAGTATGGTACTAAGGCTGTCAAGAAAAAAATCCCCCACACCATTGCACCATCAGCAGCTGCCTGAACTGCTGATATAGGGCAAGATGGATCCATGCTGTCATGTTGTTTACATCAGATTCTAACCCCGCTATCCAAGTGTCGCAACAGAAATGGAGACTCTTCACACCAGGCAATGTTTTTCAAAGCTTCTATTGTCCAGTTTTGGGTGAGCCAGTGGGAATCATATCCTCGGTTTTGTTAGCTGACAGCACCTGACTGCAGCCCATCTCCTTCAAGGTTCAGTATGTGTGCTTTCAGAGATGCTCTTCTGCATACTGTGGTTGTAATGAGTGGTTATTTGAGTTACTCTTGCTTTTCTATCAGCTCAAGGCAGTCTGGCATTTCTCCTCTGACTGCTTGCATCAACAGGATAACTTTTCCAAAGACATACACTGAGAAAACTGCTGTTGGTCTTTGCAAGCCGTGCCCTGTTATTTTTGTGTCCGTATGCAACATGCATTTTAGGAGTGTCGTTTTAAGACTGTAAAATTTGCCAGATGGATTATTCAAATGACTCATACAATTCGAATTTACTAAAATTTGTGGTAGGCAGTTTACTGCTAATTGCACTGTTGTTTACCACTTGAAAAAAGCAGGGGCATGCCTATTTTGGGCTTGGCAAGGCTGCAGTAGGTCCTGCTAAGATGAGGCACTATTAGGAATAGAAGATGAGACAGAATTTTCTCTTCTTAATTATTAGGCATGCCAGATTTCTTCTTCTGCCTCTTCTTCTTCATCGTTGTCTACTTCTTCTTCATCGTCTTCTTTGTTGTGTGTAAAACTGAGTTTGTAACATTAAATGGGGGTCATTCATTTTTAGACACAAATAGGTCATGGCTGTATTACCAAAGTTGCATTTTACAGTGAGTGGCACATTTACCGACGCTTTCTGTTCTGTTCTTTGCTCCTCAGCGTTGCAAACCAACATTTGTACTTTGCTTCTTTCTCAGATTTGGTTTATGAAATATAATTTCTACAAAAAATCCATCTATCTATCTTTTTAAATGCTGTCCCTCACAAGTTGTCATACACTCAAATTCCCAACCCCAGAGCTTGGGATTGTTTCAGTAGTGTAATGATATTCCACCATCATTAATGGAGTATTTAATCATATCATCCAGCAGCTCAAAAGACAACAAGCCAAACCCATACAGAAGAGTGAGATGCGATACTGTATAAAGTTTAAAGATGGGTATCAAAGACATCCAAAGAAAAAAGGGAAACTGAAATTGATTGAATCCGTTTTTAGATGTTTTGGAAAGTGCAGGGAATGTAGTCTTATTTGCGAAGGCTGTGTTATAATGTCATATTTTGACAGGATTGAATATAAGAGAGCAGCAAATAAAATGGCAGAATAAATTGTCTAGAGCACGGCTGTACTTTTAAAATTCGAAACATGTGACTTTGCTAGCAAGTCAGTTGTATGGCTTTTAACCTCTGAATTTATCTGTTTTAAAAGAGAAGCATTCTATTGAAGTATGCTCATGAACTTTATCTATTACACTATGTTCCAAATGTCTTAAGCCACCCCTCATTTCTTTATATTTTGCTTCCAGGCAGCAACCAGACTTTTTTTAAAGTGTCTCAGCAATAGTTCTCGAAGCTTTCTGAAGGTCTTTCTGAAGGTCTTTTACATTGTTCTCACAGTCTCATAGTTATATATAAATGAATGAAAATGAATATAATGTAAACACTTAAAGAAAAATAGTCTTAGAAATTTAAAAAGCAACATAAGTTTAAAAGACCTGGGAAAGAAATGGAGCGTTTGTAACAGGCTGCACACTTGGAGCATGCGCACTGTATAGTTGGGGCTGTATATGGTTTGAGGCTGCACTTCAGCCAGTGGTGTGATGGAATGAGCACAAAAAAGTACTGTCAGATTTTGATCCATTTTGATGCAGTACCATCTGGAAAGCATCTGATTGGCAATGGCTTCATTTTTCAGCATGACAATGATCCCAAACACACGGCCAGTGCAGTAAAAGCCTACCTGGATTGAAAAAACACACAATGGAACACTGTCAGTCTTGGACTGGCCTCCCCAGAACTTGGACTTCAAAGTGACTGAAGCAGCTGCTCCACCAAATATTGACTTTCAAGCTTGTCAGAATTGTAGAAACTCTTGTTTTTGCCTCGTGTAAAGTATATATGTTTGCACATGCTTCAGTAATTTGATGCACATATTTCCCATTTTCCTAGCAAAATCTAAAGAAGGTAAGGGTGGCTCAAGACTTTTGCACATTACTGTATAACTACAATAGCAGCTCATTGTAGTCTGCATTCATCATTAAGAAGCAAAATGCTCTGCTCATAAACCAGCATTATAAGCCTTTGCATTTTTTATAGTGTATGTTTTAAATGGTTCATGCTATTTAATCAGACAAACTCATACATTAATGACTATATTTGTAAAAAACCACCCTCTCATATTAACATTATTCATTTTTATGTGCAGAAGCAGAACAGAGAAGGGCCAAAGTATCTTCTTTCTATTTTCTAATTCCCACTTTCACCTTCATTAGAGGAAAAAAGCAAAATAAAGAAGAAGATGGAGAAGTAAAAGAGCCAAAAGCCACTCAAAAAACAAAGAAATGATTACCAATAATTACTGTAAAAATAAGAAATGTATTAATAAAAACAGAAAGGTTTAATGTTAATATAACTGTTAATTTTTGGTTTTGTTTATAAACAACAAAGACATTATTCAGCTGAAGTCTTTTTTATTCACGTTGCTCCAAACAGTTGTAGTTTTCTCACAGGAAACTGAACCTTGAACCTGTTTTTTTCTTGTTGAACAGCTTGAAAAAAGTTACTGTGTTTGATGGGGTTATTCTTTTAGATTTAAAAACAGAAAAACAAGAACAGCCTTTGTCTCCATTTTTGTATGTAATATGAGTAGCATCGAACAGTGTATCTTCTGCTATCCACACCAAAAAAAGTGTGTAATTAAAAAGTAAGGAAGGAATGTTCCCAACCTCAAAATTACAGTGAAGTTACAAGATGGGGCAGATAACATTTTCTCCGATCCAAGAGTTGCTCAACCTTTAAAATTTTTTAGTTTTTCTTCTTTTTTTAAACCTTCAAGTATTGCTCTCTTTGTTCTAGTGTAAGCAAGGACTTTTGGCTGCTTCCTTGTGTTTCCCCAAGTGTTTTCCATTTATTCTAGAGTACCTGCTGGTTAATATTTTTAAGTTCTGAAAATTACAGCCTAATTTCAGAAAAATTACATGATTTATTTTGTGATATTACACTATTACTATATATAACTATACCACTAACACTAACATGAAGTGCTTCTTTCAAGAGAAGATCAGAGATTCGATTAAGCCGCAAAGGATCTCCAGCCTTGCTTGGTCTACGGGCATTTGAACAGGACTTGTGCTCTCTGAAACTGATGCTTATGCATGCAGAATACAGAAAGGTCTCATCATTCATTTTGCCACCTCACTTACTTGTAGATGAAGGTGGATGATGTGTATGCGATAGCCTCATATCTCTGCAGACCTTGATCTGTCATTTTCCCGAACACAAACCCCCACTAATCTACGCCTCTTCTCAACCGGTCAGCCCCCAAACAACCTTAATTAATGGAGTCTCCCTGAAGCCCTCCTGGAGTTCTCCTATGACCATCAACATTAAATATTCATCTCTCCATCATTTTAATATTTAAGTCAATCAAATGAGTTGCATCAGATAAAACTAACAGCAATTATCCATGCAGCGATAGGGAGATTTATTTAGTGGGATGAGTGACAGTTGGAGAAACATGAGGCTCTGCTCTGTTTCCTCTCTTTAGCATAGTTGTATTTTTTTTTAAATACAATGATTCTTTAAGGCATTGCTAAACTTCAAAGTGAATTGCTAGCACAGTGTATGAAGAGTTTGTAAATGGGGTATCCACTTTTGACCAAAAGTGGCACAGACCTTTTCACAGTGACATAAGAATTACAAATTGTATTACTATTCAGTTGAAGGTTGTGGATAAAGTGGCTTATACGGCTGAAGTTTATAGATATTTAATAATGAACATCGTATTGTTGATTTCAATACTGTGTGGGCCACTTTTACTGCATTAAACGCCTTAATTAGTGCTGTAATGATGCATTGTTGCTCAGTGTACTAGTGTAAACATCAGATATTAATGCCATTTGAGTGCACTTCTGGTGCGTGGGATGGGTGGAGGGGGTGTGGGATTTATTATTTTTATTCTGATAGAATACCCCTGCATTTCAAGCCAAGCCAGTCCAGAAGCACTGCAAATCATCAAGGGAAGCTATCAGACTAAAGCTATTACACTGACAACAAGATAATTCCAGCTGTCTCTGAGAAGCCTGTGAAGAACTGTGGTCTGTAATCAGCACACCGGTAAAAGACACAAACAGTCTCCCAGACTAGTTGAAGATGTAGCGTTTGTAGTTTGAACTCCTTTCATGCCCGGTGGTCACTAAAACACTATGAAGCTCTAAAATTGTAAATACTCATTAGCTCGTATATTAAAAGGTGGTTTAGCCTTATTTTCATGATGATGTATGTTGGTTTTCAGAGGAGTACAAGTTTGCTAAAGTAAGCCTGGGGATGATGCTACCAGACCCAAGTAATCCGTTTTTAGCCTAAGCTGTCCACGTGTTGAGTACAGGGAGATGGAACCAAGCAGCAAGGCAGGGGTCAGCACACCACCCACAGATACTGGCTTGAGGTGCAGGAGACATGCCAGGAGCTGGAGTCAGCAAGATGTGCAAAGGCAATCACTAAGGCAAGGCAAGAGCAAAGAATGAGCTTCACCATCAGGCTCAATGTGATGTCCTGATGGCAGGTCCCAGACGGAACATCAAAGTACATCCTGGTTTGTGGAAAGAGCAATCTCATTCAGGGCTTGGTGCTAGAGCGTCTTGGATCCTAGCACGAAACTCAAACATTAGAGCATAAGTGCGGTGCCTCCCGGCTCATCTGACTATAATTTAAAGGTAATGACAGATTTAAGCTGGAGCTCCTGCTTTACAGCTGAAATCTTATCAGCTAGCTTCAAGATCAAACCTTGGATTGTGTCAGCCCTATGCAACCTGATAGTTGTGAGGTTACAGTACCCCAAAAGGCCACAGGCAGAAGAAGCTAAGGTGCATTAAGTATCTGGCTGATATGAAACAATGTGGAAGCAAAGGTCCAAGCAGTTGAGGTAGGCTGCAGAGGGTCCTATCTTTCAAGTCCAATCTTTCTCTTGTAAATCAAATGGGAGCACAGGAGAAAGAGTGCCAACAAGCAGTCAAAGACCTTTCTTGAGCTGCTAAAGAAGGTAGTGAAAGGCTCTGGGTGAAGCAAAAGGACTCTAGCTTGACCTCAAAATGAGTAAAGAGCAACTAGAGGAGACCCTGTTGAATGCATTGAGTTCCTACTAGTAAAACCTTCATCAAAGAGCGCACTCAGCTGATGACCCAGGACATGCAATGACTCACTTGGTTATCCCACGGTTTATAGACTGCATATCTCCAGAGCCTGACTGAGGGAACTTAACAACTAGTCTAACAAAACATACCCACTAATAGCCTTAAGCCGTCTACTGCTTTTGCATGTCTACAGTGGGTGTTATACCACTATAACCCCAGGTAGGTAACCTCTGCATTCAGCATACTCCTGAAGGCACTACGTGGCCACCCTGTGGAGTCTATATTATGTTTGTTATGTTATTGCCTTTTAAAGTTGACATAAATGAACATGTTCGCTGGACTGAGCCTGTTTCAAAAGCAACCACGAAAGTCCAAGTCATAGCACAACCTCCACCATGCTTTACAGATGAACTTGTATGTATAGGATCAGGAGCAACTCCTTTCTTGTTCCATTGCTTTGGTCTACCCACTGCTTTAGTAGAGGCTCATCTTTGTCTCACCAAACCATAAAATTTTATTCCAGAACTGATGTTGCTCATCTCTGTGCATTTTTGCAAATTCCAAACTGGCATTCTAATTTTTACTGCTGCTGAGTGGTTTGCATCTTGCAGTATGATCTCTGCATTGTTGTTCTCTGAGTCTCCTTTTAAGCAGTGGACTGGAATATGTCCACTTTTGCTCTTTGGAGCTGGTGCATGATGTACAGGTACTGGCTGTGTCCAGTGGTTTTTAAGCACTTCTGATGCATTTTCCACGTTTCTCAGCTTCAGAATGGAACACTCTTCTCCCATAGGCAGTTCTCTGGTCTTTATGTTGATCTGTCCATGTTTACTACTTCACAGGGGAAAGCCAAAGTTTAAACTGAGAGTAAATCACTAGAGATACTCAAATGGCAGGACACAGACCAGTAAAGATATAAGAATGTGGACCTGCAAGAGCGATTCAATACAGACTTCACAGACAAAGACTTCAAAGACTGAGTACGTTTCCAAGGTTCAAGCAGTCTCTCCTGCACTGCAGCGTAGGAAAGAAATGTCTCTCTTGTCATGTTCCAACACTTATCGTCATTTGAAAAACTGGGTGATTGGAGATATCAAGATATAAATACCAGACTTCGTATATACATATTTTCATCCCACACACAAAATTCTTCAGTGAGCAGAAGTTAATTGCCCTTGCTGTTCCAATACTTTTGGAAATGACCGTAGCTGTGTTTGCATGCTTTTTGATGCTGTACAGGAAGCAAACATCAGGTTTATCTCAACATTTTGGCTAAATATGCCGCTTGGAACAAAAACTGATAGGACAAAAGTCAGCAAAAAATGATGAACAATGCCAAACCACTCCAAAGTGCTGACATGGTCGGGTGTTCATTTTCTGTGGTATTGTCACTGCATTTGACTCCTTTCATACACACAGTAATTTGATCAATTACATCATGATTAGTGCAGCTGTAAATTGATGACCTGACAGTGTCCACATGCAGATATAAATACAAAAAAGGAGCCTTTAATTTTTAGCCCGTGTCTTATAACAAGCATGTGATTGAATTTTTCCTGCAAACACTTTAAAAACCGCCGTGGGAAATAAAACTCCACTCAAAACACAATGATTTCGGGTGGTTGCATCATGAAAACAATGAAACAGAAAGTAGGTGACATCATATTTATAAACCAAAAGTCTCTAAAGCACCTGCCTGTGTGGTCTCTCACACACACACACACACACACACACACACAACCACACCGTAGTTATACTTTTCAGTGCAGTGCAGCAGGATAGGGGTATTTCTAGAAGGGGGCCACTGGACCCCCCCCGAAATATGACTGGCCCCTCCCAGACCCTCCGCACCAGTGCTATTGGACTATAGTAATCGTAATCTTACAGTGCCCAACACTACTGGATAAGAGCATGGGTAGGACCAGTTGGAATGTAACTTGTGAATTTACTCAAGTACTTTACTGAAGTACTTGCATAATGTGCTTGTATTTTATTTAAGCATTTCTACGTTAAGCTACTTTCTGCTTCTACTCTATGAGATTTTGGATGGAAATATTGTTTACTGCATAGTATTTCAAAGTTTTAGTTACTTAATATGTTGCAGAAAAATTGCATTATTATAAATGAAGCTACCCAGCAATATAAAAGTAAAACAACTACAACATTATAGTGACAAACACATCATTCATTCATCTTATTTAATTCAGGGTTGCCGGGGGGGGTCCCAGCTGTCACAGGGCGAAGGGTGGGGGTACACCCTGGACAGGTCATCAGTGTCTCACAGAGCCAACACAGAGAGACAGATAACCAGTCACCTACAATTCTATACTGACTGTAGAATCACCAATTAACTTAGCCCTTTTGCAAGTCTTTGGGCTGTGAGAGGAAGCCAGAGCACCCAAGGAGAACCCACGCAAGCATGGGGGAACATGCAAGCTCCGCGCAGAGGGGCCTAAGTGGGCCAGTTGTTGGATTTGAACCTGTACCCTCTTGGTGTAAGGCGACAGTGCTAACCACCACACCACCGTGCTGCCCAGACCTCCTTATATATATATTTTGATTATACCGCTTATGCACTATCAAGCCACTTATGCAGGATTATAACTTTTACTTAAGTATTGCATCACTTTCACATAGTAGGGCAGCACGAGTCTAAAAATAGCACCCAAACTTTTCTGTGCTGATTTCTGTGACTGATTTTATTTCTGATTAAATATGTGTATTTATTGTGGGCAGGGGCAATTCTAGAGTCTGCTGGGGCCCTAGGCATAAATTACAGTGGGTCCCTCCAACCTGCGTTCATCATTATTATATGAATAATAATCTGACAGTATAACAGTAACATGTTAATAATATTAGTTCAAAAATCTTTTGTTAAGTCAGAAATCCTCAAATTCTGCTAGTGAATGTTTTTTTCTTGGATTTAGTTCACTATTCAGTGTTTGTTATTTGCATTTCACTTGATAGCGGCAGTGTAAAAGTTCCAATATAAAGACTTAAACTCATGCTGGAGCCTCCACTAGCTACCATGGATTCCACATAATTAAGTGTCCCTGTAATGTAGTGGTTTAGACATTTGCCTTACAAACAAAAGGTCCCTGGTTAGATTTCAAGTGGGGACACAAGCCCCTCTTACCATGGAGGGTTGTGTCAGGAAGGGCATCTGGTGTAAAACCTCTGCCAAATTACTGATGTGGACTGATCCGCTGTAGCGACCCCTTGGGGAGAATAAAGCTTTCCAATCCAACCCACTGGAAAGCTTTTCCAAAGCTTTTTATGATAAAGTAAGACAAAACATTAGTTTGTTTGTTTTTTTTATTATTAGAATTTATTTTAATAACAAAAGTTCTTTTTTTCTATTTTTTCCCACAGTGCAAAAAAGCCTTTTCTGTGACCTCACATATAATTTCAGGGCGAGTGAAGACAGGCGGTGCCCCCTTAGGAAGGTCAGGTGTCTCCTACTGTCTCTGCAAACTCTCCACTCTGCCACTTCTGTGGCGTAAAGTTCGTCAGTCCTCCCCCACTGGCACAGGGTTGCCTGCCTTGCCCGGCAACAAGCAGCGCCTCTAGCTGTGGGGCCCCCCCTTGCTCTGTTCTTAGCCCCACCCTATTTTTAAAAAATCTTGGAAACGCCCCTGCATCAGGAAAGACTCTTCTCTTTAAAAAGTCTATATTTAAAAACAAAGCCCACATGACAGCATGGGGTCATCACTCATATAAAATGTGTTTTTATTTCCCATATGGTCTTCATAAAGAAATAAAATCTTTAGGTTTCCATATGCCCATCACTTTTTATCCACTTTCACTGATCAGCACCTGTTATTCGACAGAAGCCACGATCCACCACATTTGCACTCTCCCGCTTTAACTCCCTGCATTGGATGCGCAAACAGAAACGCATGTTTTTTTGCGCACTGAATTCCACAGATGAGTTTGGTCACTCGCTTATTTCCCCAATCTTCCCCTGAGTGCTCCTTCCTCCCTTTAAAGCTGAACGCACCCTGTGGTCCCGACAATATGTTTCTTCCTAATTTTATTTTATTTTATTTTTTTTTTAAACACTTAATCTCTGCTCATCACGGCGATGAACGCCGCATCATTAAACGGCGCGCGTACGGCAGGTGCCCATAGGCTGGTGGCGCATTACTGTGCAGCGATGGGTGTTTTCACGCGTCACCAGTGGGCGCTTCTTCCTGCGCACAAAGAGAGCGGAGCCCGGGGTATGCGCACAATGTGAGTCTGCGCTCAGAGGCAGCGCTGTCCTCCGTGCTTCTTGGCGGCATCTTGTGGAAGTGTAATACGACGAGGTCGAGGGACGCTCCCCGGTGCAGTGCGCGTCGTCCTCAGCCAGCAAATTCACGTGTGACTGTGGAATTTACCGAGGCAGAGGTGACTCTCAGTCCCGTCCGAGGGGAGCGAGAGCGCAAACAGTGCCGGAGCAGAGAACAACCTCTCTCTTCTTTCTTTTTCTTTTTTTTTTTTTTTTTTGGGTTGTGGGGGTT
>VUQH01088557.1:1782-13936 GCA_015106775.1 Etroplus canarensis | reverse complement strand
CGGTGCACCAGCTCCAGGGTGGGCGCTTTCTCAGGGTTTAATCCCAGCCATTGTGGCAGCTTGCCGTTAATAAAATCAAAGAGTGGCTGTTGGCCCTCGGCTCCTTCACGTATGCCAAACAAGCGGAGGTTATTTCTTCTGCTCCTGTTTTCAACTTCATTGAGCTTGGATTCCAGATAGGCAATTCGTTTGGTAGCCGGGTTAAGTACATTAAGTGCGTCTTCTGTGTCACTTATACGGCGCTCAGCCTCGTCTATACGCGCTGCAGCTTCTCGTTTTATTTCCATTACCTTGTCCTCCAGTGCAGATGTCCGCTTCGCTACATCAGTTAGACGAGCATTCATGTTGTCCAGTTTTTCTCCAAACTCTGCTCGGAGTGACTTCATCTCTGTTCCAAACTCTGCCCGGAGTGACTTTACCTCTTCCCGGACTGCCTCCAACCCTGCTCCAAATTTTGTCAGAAGCGACTTCACCACATTCAAAGTCTGATGAGTCTTGATTTCTGCTGTAACATTCAGAAGGTAGGGTCAGAATTTGGTGCAAAAATTGTGAAAGCATGGATCCATCCTGCCCTCATATCAGCTGTTCAGGCTGCTGGTGTTTTTTTTATAGTGGTTTGAGGGATATTTTCTTAGCACACTTGGATGCTTCCAGCAGAATAATGCACCACGTCACGAAGTTCAGATAATTTCTAATTGGTTTCTTTATCATGACAGTCAGTTCACTGTACTCAAATGGCCTCCACAGTAACCAGATCTCAATCCAGCAGAGCACGTTTTGGATGTGGTGGAACAGGAGACGCACATCATGGGTGTGCCGTGGACAAATCTGCAGCAGCTGTGTGATGCCATCATGCCAATATGGACGGACTCCAAAATATTTTCAGCACCTTGTTATTTATATGCCACAAGGAATTGAGGAGGTTGTGAAATCATAAAGGGGTAAAACCCAGTGTGGCAAGGTGTACCTAATAAAGTGGCTTGCCTATGTAAACTTGTTACCCCCCCATAAAGTAATGTTACTGCTCATGTTTCTGTGCGGGATTTAGCCTTTATATGCTGACTAATCCCAGCTGTTGTAAAACTGAAGCATGCTTGGTAAGCAGAGGTTTGTAAAGCTTTAGATACCAGGTTGTAATCCTGACTGAGTCAATTTAGCGCACAGCTTATTATGAATTACTGCCTGTTCCTTGCATAAACCTGACATTCTGTCATATTTTCTTACTCCTCTGGTTTTCCTGTTTTGCATTTGCAGTGCTTCCCAAAATGAATGCCACTAAGCTTCACAAACCACATTTTGCATAAGTTGTTTTGTAGCAGACTTTGGATTTAAGCTGAAAAACACATTTTCCATACTTCGTCACTAGGTCTGCCTTTGTATTATAGACAGGATTCAATATGCATAAATATGTTGACAGTTGTTTGAAGGATTTTGCAATTATTACAGACTGAATAAAGTAAATTGTCGTCACAGTTAGCCTCATGAAAATCCCTTCAAAGTCTAAAGTATTAAAACTAGTTGTAATTTATTATTTATACACAAGCTATCCAAAATTAGTAGCTCAGACTTTGATGATGACTGATATTGTTTTAAACATTCGTGCATGTGTGGGCAATTGATGCAAATCTGATTGCTCTGAGTGAATGTGTGTGTGTGTGTGTGTGTGTGTGTGTTGGGGGGGTTTCCATTAATAACTGTTATCAAGTATTTCCCAAGCGGGCAACTACAACAGTTGTGCACAGACCCACTCTTATGCACATTTAGACACACACAGTTTCTGTCTCATCACTTATTAAAGTCGGGCAGCACATACAGCTGTCCCACAAAAGTGAGTGTCTCCTCCTCAGCTCATAGAAAATGTGAAGTGCCTCACCTCTTATCCATGCAGGCAACTAAATGACTGCAACAGACATCAAAATAAGATTCATCATATTTTATTGGATCAGCCATTGTGAGAGATTAGTTCCTGACAAGTCTGTATTTAGTAATTTTAGCCTTTTGCCAACATTAATCATGTCTGCTGCATCTGAACAGATATGAGAAAAAAACTAATTTTAGTTCTGAAACTATTGCTTTTATGTAGATTTTTTCCAGTATTCGAGTTGTCTGAGATTTGGTGCTAATAGTTTGGAAGTTTAGTTTTTGTCAGTGATGTGGTAATGACACGTTTTTACAGGCTTTGAGCAACTGTTCCAACACTTGGACATAGTTTTAAACCAGATTTGGATAACCTGCCAATGACAAAACTATGACTAGTTGGCATGATCAGTAATGGTCATTTACAACCTAACTGAATGCTAATGGCTTATAAGAAGATGGGTCAAGGGTGATGTTTATCAAGTTTGCACTTGATGGATCTTAAAAAAAAACAAGATAACAGTTACATAATAAAAAAGAAACAAATTAAACAAAGCTATTAATGTCTGTTATAGGCCAAACTGTTATTTATATCATATACTATATATAAAACATGGATATAGCCACTTTGAAGTCACCTGTTGGTTTTTGGACTACCGTTTTGAACCTGTAGTATGGTCTTCACCATCTTGGCTTTTTGGAGCCAGAAGTGATCATATTTGAATGACAGGGTGGAGTGTTAAGTTATTAGCTAAACCTAGCATGCTTGGTTGGCAAACATCATCCGTAAACTGTATTGCCACAGTCATGTAAAAAAAGAGTTTTTGAAAACTTGACTAAACAAGTATGGCCTTATTTAGAAGAGTTGCCTGGAAAAAGCCTTTTTTCTCTAATAAGAACATGCCAACACAGCTTAGATTTGCAAAGTTACATCTGAACAAACAACAATACTGAAACAATGTTGTTTGGAGACCAAAGTAGAGACATTTGGCCATAATGCATCTTCCCAATAGCTAAAGCTTGGATAAAATTGGTTAATGCCGCAAGGAACTGATCCAAAACACAACAACAAATCGAGAACACAGTGGCTGAAAAAGAGGAGAATCAAGGTAGTGTGGTGGCCTAGTCAAAGTCCAGACATCAACCTGATTGGAATGGACCTAAAGAGAGAACTTCAGTGAACTGAGGAATTGTTGTGAAGAAGGTCTAAAGTTAATTTACAACAATGTGAGCGACTTTAAGCTTCATTGCTGCTAAAGGTTGTCCTAGAAGCTATTAAATCATGCACTTAGTTTTTTACATGGCTGCACAGAGTCCTGTAAAAACTTTCCTTTTTCATGAGTTTACATCAAACACACGCCGATGCCGGCTAATTAGTGCATCTGCCGGCAAATGTCAGCTAATTAGTGCAACATTAGAAGTTCACTCACCACAATTAGAGCACAGACTTTCTTAGCTAACTCCTGATTTACAGTTTACTCCACAGCAAGCCATATTGTTTGTCATATAATTGCATTAGCAGGTCTAGTTGAGTGACTTGAATTAGCAGAGGCAACACCAGGCAGGCAGCCAGCACCTACAGCCACCTGTAAATCAATACTGAAAATTTAAACTTTAGCACTAGAAGACAAACGTGTTTTAGGGTTAGTGTCACCCAACACTAACCATCAGATGATATTTTCACCCACCATTGGTGTTCTAGGGTTAATCAAGTTTAAACAAGTTTAAACAAGTAAAAAAAAAATCAACTAGTCATGTCAATAAAAATGGGAAGCAGCTACTTTATAGAGACCAAAACTTTTTTCTATTGCAGGTTGTAAATGTGTGTATTAATGCTGTAAATTTGGGGCACTTTTACATGGAAGTCTATGAGGATTGATTGACTTTTGGAGCCAACCTCAAGTGGCTACTAAAGGTACTGCACTTTTTGGCATTTCTGAGGTTTCAGTTCAGGTTGCTGCTTGTTTTAAACATCTGTTTCAGTATTGGGTGGAAATTTGACGATCACTGCTTCCCAGTAAATACAAAATACAGAAAAAACAGAAAATCTCTCTGCACAGCTGTACATCTTCAGTGCTGGCATTATGCACAAACCTACACTGTCAGCTGCAGTCCTGACATATAAAATCAGGCACTTACCTATCAGGACACCCCGCTATGCTGCAGCTCTAATGGCTGAGTAAACAATTTAGCACTGATTGTTCCCTCAGCAGCATCTCATATAGAGGTGTTGAATTACCTCAGTTCACCCTCCATAACCCCACTACACTCCTGCTCCATCTATATCGCCAGTCTCCTCTCACTCATTAGCTTAAGCTCTTTAATCATACTGTAACTCTGATAAGGGTTAGCATCATGAAATTTAAATAAGTTCATTTGCAGCATATGAAGACTCTCCTGGCATAGGTTGCCTCTGTGCAGACAGTGAGAGCTAATCTTGGCCTGCAACTTTCTATGGCCTCCATTAGAGTCTGTTAATGTACGGGCCATGCAGCACGGTTAGGAGACGGAGGGACTGGAGGTTGTTTTTGTTTACACGCAGTTGCTCGGAAGTACACAGTGTAATGGCTGTGGGTGTGGCAGCTGCTTCGTAAATGGAAAGGGCTGGTGGGCTGTCAACGCCGACAGCGGTTTGCTGGAGGAGCAGCTGTAATATCAGCGACAAGCTTAGCTGTCGCTGAGTAGCTAACCAGCTGCCACGGGCTGCTTCAGAATGATGTTTGAACATCCACTGGGGACACCGCTGGGCCTTCACAGGAAACCCTCAAGGGTGGAAACGGCCAAGAGATTCTGGAGGGTGAGTGATGAAAAAACATTAGTGTGTGTGGGATATAATCTGTATGCAGTGTGAAGAGCATGTAGCTGGTTAGAGGATATAAAGTGCATGACTGCTGAAGAGCGTTTTGAGATTGATTGTAGAGTCACACCTCCACTACAGTTGGAGCATATCTGCATCCTACTATTCAAACACAGAAAGCTGCAGATTTGAGAAAGATTTAAAGAGATATATGTCTACTCTTGGTGTACATCATGTTTTATACTTTATCATTTGAGAGGGAAGGACAGGTTACTGGTGTTTCAAAGAAAAATCACCGCTGTGCATGTTCTTTAAATATCTCTAAAGTGCCACTAAACAGCTCCACTGTTGTCTAGAGAGCCATCGTGGCTGCCTGATAAAGACTTGTCTTTATCGCTCCCAGCAAATCAGTCTAATGAGACTGTAAAAGACCAGCTTCTGATCTCTTTGAAAAGCTGTCTTCAGAAACAGAAAAGTATCCCTCAGATCAAACTCAGCCAGCCTCAAAGTTTGTCCGTTTCTTTAAAGGTTATCCCAGGAGAGGTGGGAACCTAATGAAACTCGATCTTGTCTGGAGGTTGGATCAAAATGCTACATAGGGTGTTTGGAGCACTCGCTGGAGCCGGTCAATATTGCATTCCCTCAGGATGATGGCTTTAAAAGGGTAAAGAGAGACTCTTTTTGCTCAAAGTAGAGTGCTGAATACAGATTCATGTAGTTTAGGTAACTTAACTGGGTGTCTTGTTAGACTGGAGTTAAATCAAGAGTGTCTTTATCCTTATCATCTCTCATGTTTTGCTTTCTTTTCTTTCCACCCTACATCAGTCTTGCCTTCTTCCAATACCCCAAGGCTTTCCCTTCAATTTAATCTCTATCACTCATCGCAAGCCCAACTCTCTCCATCTCACACTGTCGACCTTTACTCTCTACTATTTGATTTGCACTGTGTCGCGCTCCACCCCACTTGACTCCACTCTGTTGAGTGTCAATCAGGACAGGTCTACGTGGACAACAGGCTCTGCACTCTAGCTCAGAACACTTTAGTGCCTTTTAAATGTGCACATTTAGTATTCTTGCAATTTCTTTTTATTTTAAAAAGAGTGATTTTTCTCCTGTCAAAGGTATGCATACCCTCACAACCTACCAAGCAACATTTTGTGATGCTGTGCTGAGAATTCTTTTCACCAAAACCAAAGAAATTCCTTTCTACCTTTTCAATCTCAAACTTTTTCATGGTACGTAAAAGACAAAATCAGGTCTAAAATAAATCCTTTATCCACAGATAGTGAACTCACTATTCAAAACTAGAACCAGTATCATGTTCGCCTACTGTTTTATGTTCTGCTCACAGTTTTAGAGTAAATATCTTGGATTCATTTCTGACCAGGATATGTCCTTTAATGCTGGCATTAAACTAATATGTAGGACTGCTTTTCTCACCTATGCAAGATCGTTAAAATGAGAAACATCCTGTCTCAGAGTGACGCTAAAAACCTAGTTCATGTATTTATTACTTTTAGTTTTGATTATTGTAAATTATTGCTATCTGGTGGTTCTAAAACCTCCCCAAAAAGCCTTCAGTTGATCCAAAATACTGCAGTGAGGCTACAGACAGGGACTAGAAAGAGAGATCATATTTCCCATATACTGTCTTCTCTTCATTGGCTCTCGGTTAAATCAAGAATTAAATGTGAAATCTTTCTAGTCACATCCAAAGTCTTGAACACTCAGGCCCCATCTTATCTTAAAGACCTCATATTTTCCTAATAGAGCACGTCTCTCTCAGAGTGCAGGCCTACTTGTCGTTCCTAAAGTTTTTAAAAGTAGAATGGGAGGCAGAGCCTTCAGCTATCAGGCCCCTCTCTTGTAGAAACAGTTCCTAGTTTGTATTCTGGAGATAGACACCCTCTGTACATTTGAGATTAAACATAAAACTTTCCTTTTTGATAAAGCTCACAGTTAGGGCCTTGATATGCTGCAATAGGTTTAGGCTGCTCGGGGGCTTCTTGTGATGTGCTGGGCTGCAAGTCATTAAATATTGTCTTCTCCCCCATGGTTTGTGGCTCTCTTTGCTCTTTCTCGCTTCTCCTTCTCCTCACCCCCAACCAGTCGAGGCAAATGGCTGCCCCTCCCTGACCCTGGTTCTCCCAGAGGTCTCTTTCTGTTAAAAGGAAGTTCTTCCTTCCCACAGTTGCCAAGTGCTTGCTCATAGTGGATGGTATGATTGCTGGGGTTTTCTCTTTAATACTGTAGGGTCTTTACCTTTCAGTGAGGTGACTGTTGTTATGAATTGGTGCCATATAAATTAAATTGAATTGAATTGCTTTGAATTGAAAATATGTGGCTTCCAGCATTAACAGAAGCCTTACCTAGCCTGCTTTGTTGTGTAGCTCAAGACTATTTCAAAACATTCTATACACTCACTGGCCACTTCAGTAGATACCCCTTGCTAGTATATACCTTATTGCCTTCAGAATTACTTTTATTATTATAGGCATAGATTTAACAAGGTGCTAGAAACATTCCTCAGGTTTTGGTCAATACTGACATGAAAGCATCACATAGTTGCTGCATATTTGTTGGCTGCATATCCATGCCACACCACCACATCAAATTCATATTTTATATTTTTTATTTTATATGGTTTCTCCTTTGTATTTATAATTGACACTGTGTATATTGTGTTCTTGTACATATTGGAATTTCCTTTTACATACAACTCTGCATTTCTCTGTCTGCTGCTAACACAGAGAGCTGCTAAACAAATTTTCATTGTACTCTGTGTCAATGACAATAAATCTGTTCTATTCTATTCTATTCTATCTCAAAGGTACTCTGTTAGATTTGGATCTGGTGACTGTGGAGGCCATTTGAGTACACTGAACTCAATGTCATATTCTACAAACCAAATGAGATGATTTGAGCTTTGTGACATAGTGAGTGACAGCTTCGCTCTTAGTCCATTTTCACTGTTCTTTTTTTTTAAAGCTCCACGAATCAATATTTTTTTGTATTAATAATGGATTGAAAGTCAGTGTGTAATCTGATCGCTGTTGCTTGTGGTGAAAAAGCCACAGAGATTTATTGCCCACCTCAGCACTTACCCTCAGCTCCACAATACTTGTTCATGTCTTTTAGTTTAGTTTTAAATTTTTGGTCATCAGCTCCACTGCTCAGTTCATTCTCACCACTGTGAAGAATGTAAATATTGAATCAGGAACTGTCAGATAGCATACAGCCTTAAGAGGTGTGAGATACAAAAAGCTTTGGGAATGGGCCAAAAGAAAAAAAAATCTAAATCATCTTCTTACACATTTCTTCAGAAAGCAAACATCATCATCCCTTCTAAACTGATCCAGTTTTGATGTGGAGGATTATTGCTGGTTATAAGACCCTGTAAAGAAAACAGTAATTTTCAGTTTCAGCGTTTCCAGTGTCCAATGTGACTCCTAAATGCGCTGTTCAGATTTTAGTGAAACTTGCACACAGTGATTAGTGAGGGGTGTTTATCTAAATTCCGTCAAGTTCACATTTGTCATTTTATGGTCACCTTTTTGTTTTTCACAAGAATCACTACTCCTATCACTGATGTTCTGGTTTGACGTACATGAGGTTGTACATCATGAATTCATCTCCCAGAGTCAGGCTATTTGTGAGGTGAATAAACTAAATATTTAGTGGAAACAATCTGGACTGTGGTTCATGCCATCATTTACCGGCATAAAAACCATTGAAAACACATAAGTGTCTTACCCACACTAACACAAATACTTCTCACAACGTGCCACGTGTCCCGTGCTTCCTTTGACTTTTTCCAGTTCCTCAAAATTTAACTCAAATCAAACTTTCCAGCACTTATCACAGAGACACAAGTGGCATGAAAGTAGCATCCATGCAGGAGAACCACAAGACAATGCTGAGGGTGGAGACTGGACAAATTTAAATCATATTGTCTTTAATTTGAATGGGCCCATTGCCAGAACTTATTAATCACATATTATATACAGTAAGAGGCCATAACCCATCTTGTGATACTCTTAGGTCATCTGGCCAAAGCTAAGTTAGGGCTGGTCAAGAACTGGGGCTATTGTCCAGGACATGACTGTTTTCGAGCCTCCTTAACACCTGGGTGATTTTCAAATCTCATTAGTCTGTGTAATATAGCCAACCAATGACAACAAAATGTATATCTTTGTTTCTGTGCTTCACACATTACAGTGAGCTGAATAAGCTACTACATCATTGACATCCTGGTTCATTGACATCCCTATGCCCTACATAGTTAAATAGTAAGTTCAGTAAGAATGATTGTGGAGATGTCCATATACAGACATGTGGCCAAGTGATGAAACCAACATACAGTATCTACATGTCATAATACTCTGCACCATTGACATTTGGGATTTTTCTTTGAAGTCACTGAGCACAGTCATAGATCTGCTGATGATTTCAACAGTTTTGAAAATCTATGTTTATAATAAATATGACAACATCTGGAACAACAAAATTTAAAGGCATCACCCTGTATATAATGTGCATACTCTTCTAATAATCTCCATCTATTCACCACAGTTTTACTTTTCTTATCTTTAAACATTACTTTGACTCATTAGCAAGTGATAAATGCCATAATGATTTACAAAGTAGGTGTCATATTCTAAGGTATGTTTGTCAGTTTTTGACATGTCAGCATGAATTTATACACATGGATTCTCACATATTGCTGAGCCAGTAAGTCTTTTTCTCCCCTTTGGCAAAAAATAAAGTCAGTGAGTAGAATACAAGTCATTTCAGGGTCAGTTGCGTAATCTGCACTTTATCCCTTAAAGTAATTTTTGCCCCCACCAGTCTCACCCGCTCCCTTGTACAGTACCCGCCAAAGGCATTTTAGTATATCCCAAAGATAATTTGCAGTTACCACTGGTTACACTAAGTGTTCCTAAGGCGTGCAAGCCATTCCATGGTCATCTAAGTTTTCTTTTCCTCTTTTATTGAAGCATTGAAGTATTTGAAGTTGGCTTTCCCCATCATTGCCAGCTATGAGGAGTTTTGTTTACGTGTGCTGTTTACAATGCTTCCTGAGGAAAGTAAAAACAGAAAAGTTCCTTCTGTTCAGTGCATCCAGTTTCTGTCTTTTGTCATAGTTTCTGTAGCCTTGCAGATTTAACATTTAAAAATAAATAGTACTATCTAGTGCCTGTGGAGAGCTGCAGGCTGGTTATGCAGTTAGATGCACTATCCAGTACCAAGAAGGTTATACATTAATTTCTCATGAACCAAGCTCTGTCAGTCAAGGGTCTGAAAAACCCTTTCTACTTTTACACATGAATATTAAATATAGATTCCACTTGTTTTATTCCATGTTGTCCAGTTAGGAATGATCAAGGTCTCTGCAACAAAACCCACTAGATTCCCGAATAGCTCATGTATTGAACAGATTTGGCTGCATGTCATTAGTACTGCAGTTTCATTCTGTTATTCTCCCACATTTGAGTTTGCATAATCTCAGTTTGTCCTTGGTGTGTTTTCCTCTGCTACACCTTTCAGTCAAATCCTTGCTGCATATCAAAAGTCAGCATCCATTTCCTCTTTAACCTTGTTTCCCGCTTTATGTTTGATTTCTGATTACGGTCAGAAGAACACACGGTTACCTTGGAGGAAAACAGGAGATGTATTTGAGGATGTGTTAGTGCTGTAATTTTCTGCAAACTTGGCATTGTTCCTAGCTACCCCGATGAACTGAACTACAGGAGTAAAAAACATTTGAAAGTTCAAAAAGTCGAGTCCAAACTTGCTGAATGCAATGTGTCTGTGTTCAGTGTGGAATAAGAATATACTGTAAGCTGTGTTTGGGCAGGGGAAGCTGGTAGAGAAACCAGAGAAAGTGTGCTCAGTCAACCTCCTCAGTAAGTCAATTAAACGTAGCATCAGATCTCAGACCCACTCTCAGTCTGTTACAGGAGACTGGTCAACTCACTTTAAGTGATGTGTATGTCATAGCATGGTGGATTGAAGACACATTCAAAATCATAGCCTGACCAGGGTTCTGAATTTCTGTCAGTTTCTCAAAAAAAGCATTAATAACATACTCTGAGATGTAACGTTTAGGACCCGTTTTCCTCAGTGACAAGACCAGTATTCTTCCAGATAGTATTCAGTAGATGATCCGATATATACTGATTTGCAATTCCAAGTTGCTTTTCACCATTTTTCTCCTCAGATGTATACATTTTATGCATGGCCGCTCCTTGTAATTTGACTGTATAGTCTGCCTTGTACGTAGTCCCATCTTTTTTCATCAGCTCATGAAACAGGAACAATACATTTTTCCTCATTTATCAAGGCCTCCACTCTCCATTCCCTCTTTCTCTGCTCTCTTTCTTCATAATGCCCCACATCTTTTGTTTGAGTGCTGGGGCTGACAGGAAGCTACTGTGTGTCTGATCGTGGGGAATCTGTGGAAATGTCATTTCAGTATGTCACTGGTTTCCTCCTGTTCCTATGCAGTAAAAAGGGGAAAAAACTAATAGTGGTTAAATAGAAGCATGTGAATCATTGATACGTTTTATAAAACTAACTTGAAATGAATAATACTCCTGCAACAATTAGTCAATTAATTAAACAGTCAAAGAGCAGAAAATTTGCAGCCATTTAATTGGGAATTGATAAGTCATTTAATGAGGCACTTGTGAGATTTCACACATAATAATCATGATTTCCAGATCACAGAGTGTACTTGTGAGTGTCTTTTGATTAGAGCTTGATTCTCACAAAATGTGAGGATATCTTAGTCTATGTTGCTTTGATTGTAGCATTCTTTGTAAAAATGGCCTCTGGAATTGGAAATTGCTTTTAAATTTATTAACCAAAAAGGGAATAAAACCTGGCTTGTTCCAGGTTCTCAAATATGAGAATTTCAGTGTACCAAAATCAAATATTTCCTTTAGTGCTCTATATATGCCCAGTGGTCACTTCAATAGATGCCCTTACCAGTACTGGGTTGGACCTCTTTTGTCTTCAGAGCTACCTTAATTCTTCTAAATTATGGACTCATCAAGGTGCTGGAAACATTCCTCAGAGATTTTGATCCATAATTACATGACAGCTTTACGCAGTTGCTGCACATTTGTTGGTAGCACATTCATGATGCAAATCTCCTGTTCCACCACATCCCAAAGGTGCTCTATTGGATTGGTATCTGGTGACTGTGGAGGACATCTGAGTACAGTAAAGACCATTTAGAGATTATCTCAGCTTTGTGACATGGTGCATTATTCTGCTGGAAACAGCTAGCAGATGATGGGTACACTGTGGTCATAAAGGGATGAACATGGTCCGCAACAATACTGAGGCAGACTGTGGCATTTAAGTGTTGCTCAGTTGGTGCTGAGGGGCCCAAAGTGTGCCAAGAAAATATCCCCTACACCTTTACACTAATCTCACCAGTGTGAACCGCTCCTATAAGGCAGGATGGATCCATTTCATGTTGTTTAGAACAGG
>VUQH01088556.1:1789-17228 GCA_015106775.1 Etroplus canarensis | reverse complement strand
GTATTTTACAGTCATGTTCCTTGTTTCCTGTTGTACTTTATCAGTCTCCTCCTATGCATTATGTTCAGATTTGCTTCCTGCCCCTGATTGTCACCTGTGCTCCTCACCCTCCTGCTGCTTATCAGTCATTAGTCCTTGTCTAATTATGCTCTGTCACTCCTGTGTTCAGTGTTTTGTCATTAGCTACCTTAGTCCTTCCTAGTTACCCTGTTCCCTGTGTCTCCATGTGCCCATGTTCATTCCTGTTTATGCATCCAGTTTATTGCTTTATGGACTTTAGCTGCTGAAAAAGGTACCAGCAATAAAGCTCATCTTTAGTTTAACCCTCTTGTGTAATTTGGTGACCGAGTCACAGGGCAGTAATATGTGGCTAGTGCGGTTGCTTATCTTCTGCTGCTGGCTAGCAGCAGTGAAAAGAGTGCCAATTGCGTAAGTTGCTCCTGCCAGTACATAGCCTCTATACGGTAGCTAGGTTCACAAGGATCTAGGTTAGACTGCTGGGTATCTCGGAGTAGCAAGGACCCTAGAGATGCAGTGTGTAAGCCCACCGGCGTTGGGATAAGTCCTAGCACTAATCAACCTTGCCCCAGCTATGGGTTAAATAGTCGGCTAGTCAAGAGTCATAGCCCTGTTAGGCAACTGTCTAGGAGAGGAAACACTCGGATGGATAGATCAGGGCTCATTAGTCTTGACAGACAACTCATCTAGTGGATGGATAACCATACAAAGTTCCCTGGTCCACTAGGTTGGAGGTTGTGCTTTGGGTTACCTACCCAATCGTGTAAAAAGCAAGTAGCTACAGAAACGGAAACAAGGGAAATTCAAGAAGCTCTGGGAAGACGGATGGAAAACTGTGGCAACACAGCAAATAACGAGTGGCACTCTGACACCCTCAATGCGTCTCCTAAACATACACTAAAGATCGGTTGCTGGAATGTTCGAATAATGTTTGAGACAGGAAGGCTTGATCAGCTCACTGAGGAAATAAACAGATGCCAGCTAGACATCTTAGGAGTGAGTGAGACCAGGTGGACAGACTCAGGGAAGATCATGCATAGGACAGGAACAACTGTGCAACAGTGGTAGGAAAGATGGGTTACACCAAAGAGTGGCAGTGCTAATCAGCAAATCTGTTGTCAAATGGAAACCGATTAATAGTAGACTACTGAACATAAGGTTTAAAACAAACTGGACATCTTAGTATCGTTCAGTGCTGTGCCCCAACAAGAGGACACAGATGAAAACAAAGATACCTCTTATGATGAAGAAATCAAAGTACCTAAACATGATATATTGACTGTGGGTGGAGACTTAAATGCCAAAGTTAGAAGTAAAAACACCAGTTCAAAAGAAGCGATGGGAAGATATGGATTAGGAATATTAACAATAATGGAGAAAGATTGAGAGAACTTTGTATAATAAATTACCTAGTCATTGGTGATATAATTTTTCAGCACAAGAACATCCATAATGCCACATGGGCATCACCGGATGGAAGAACAAAGAATCAGATCATGTCATGATCAACAGAAAATGGCGAACATCATTACAGGATGCAAGAGCTTACTGTTAAACAATGTTTATAGTGATCATTACCTGATAATTAGCAAGATAAGACTAAAACTAAGGAAGAACAAACAGAAATCATCTACTCAGAAAATAGTCAAAAACTGGAGGATCCTGAAATATGAGCCACATTTAATTTTGAACTTAGAAATAGATTTAAAGTACTCCAACCTATAGAAGACATCAATACAGAGTGGCAACAGTTAAAGCAAGTCTACAATATGACTAGCAAAGAGACCCTGGATTATAAGAATAAGAGGAAGGAATAGATATCAAATGAAATATGGAAAACTATAGAGGAGTAAAAAGTAATAGAGGGAAAAATAAACTCTGCAGAAGGAGAGCAATTAGATCAATTAAAGGCAAAATACAATGAGAAAGGAAAAAGTAAAGCAAAGAACAAGGTCGGACAAAATGCTTATATAGAACAACTCGCAGATAAAGCAGAGATGGCATCCAAGACTGGAGACAAGAGGAAGCTGTATTCAATAACAAAACAGCAAGTGGGAAAATACAGAACATTACTAGGAATGTGACAGATAAGAATAGGAAACACTTTAGCAAAGAGGAGCAGTTGGTAAGATGGAAAGAGCACTTTAAAAAGTACTGAATAGACCTGCACCAGAAAATCCCACAGAACAGTTAAATGTAGTGTCCAGAACTGCTGGATATAGAAATGGGAGAACTAAAAGACAATGAAATAAGAGATGCAATACATAAGTTAAAAAAAATAACAAAGCTCCTGGGATTGATAATATACCTTGCAGAAGTGCTGAAGGCAGATGTAGAATTAAACATCAGAATTTTACAAAATGTTCTCAGTAAGATCTGGAATGAGGAAACGGTACCTGAGGAATGGAAAGATGGTGTTATGAAACTTCCTAAGAAAGGAAACCTGAACAACTGTAATAACTGGTGTGGGATAACCCTTCTCTCTGTGCCTGGAAAAATCTTGTGCAAAGTAATACTGAACAGACTTTAAGGAAAACTGGACAAATGTCTTAGAGAAGAACAGTCTGTTCAGAGCAAACCGCTCATGCATTGACATCTTCATCCTTCGAAACATCATAGAACAGCAATTAGAATGCAGAACATCATTATATATAAATTACACAGACTTTGAAAAAGCATTTGATAGCATCCACCGCAGCTCTCTGGTATATTATGAGATCTTACGGCATTCCAGTAAAAATCAACATCATCACCAACATGTACGAAGACTATAGATGCAGAGTGAAACATGATGGTGAATTCTCAGATTGGTTCAAGATAACATCAGGAGTACGTCAAGGGTGTATCACCTCACCCTTTCTATTTCTACTGGTAATAAACCATATACTTAGACAACAGTAGTAAAGAGGCATTCAGTGGGACCTGACATCAGCATTGGAGGACATGGACTTTGCCGACAACATCAGCCTTCTATCACACGCGTGAACAAATGCAGGAAAAATCAGGGAGACTTACTTTAGAAGCAGGAAGAGTTGGGTTGAATATTATCAAGAAGACAAGTTATGAAAATCAATGCCAGAAACAAGACACCAGTAAAACTAAACGGAGAAAATATTGACGAAGTGCAGTCCTTCAATTATCTAGGCAGCACAGTAAACACAAAACACCATAGAGGAAGAAGTAAACATTAGAATAGGGAAAGCCGCTGGTGCCTTTAAGAGCTTGCATCCAATTTGGAAAAATAAGAACCTTTCCAGGAAGACCAAAATCAGAATGTATGTCAGCCATGTATGATCAGTACTACTGTATGGAGCTGAGACATGGAGAACGAACAAAAAGCTGGTTAGCAAATTAAGAGGATTTGAAGGCAGATGTCTCAGAAGATTATTGGGAATAAGATGGCCAGCCACAATCTCAAATAAAGACCTGAGTACCATCACAGGAGTGGAAGATATAAACATCTACATTAAAAAAAAGAAGTGGTGGTTTATAGGACACATCCTCAGAATGGAAAACACCAGGCATGTAAAGAAGGCACTAAGGTGGACACCACAAGGAAAAAGAACCTGGAAGACCGAAAGGAACACAGGAGGGACACAGAAGGAGATGAAGGAGATGGGTTACACCTGGGGACAGTTGGAGACCAAAGCCAGAGCAGAGTGGAGGACCCTTGTGACTGCCTTATGTGACACAGAGCACAAAGAGGATTGAGTGATTGATTGTAATTTAACAAAAATCAATACCACAGCTCTGTCATTAAGACGAGAGAAGCTGATGGATTATCATTTTTGTTCCATTAAATTAAGTTTTTATTCTTTCAGCTGAAGCCTCAGTGGTGTTTAATGGCCTTCAAAAATAGAATTCAAATGTAAGCAAATTTGTTTAAAGGTCTACAAATATAAACAGGCACCCTGTTATGGATCATACATTAAGGCTTGCAGAACAATTAAATTGTTGTAAAAATGTTTGCAGCCAACAAGGAAAAAAACTCAAAAAATAAAGATGTGTCAAAGAATCTATATTTATCACTGATCATTAGGGAGAGACAAAGACCCTATTCACAAACTTTAGATGCTCTTTGCAGAACTGATTAGTCAGGAGGCTGTGATTTCATATCAGTTGATCTCTAATCTTGAGCAGAACGTGCAGCAGGTCAGTTTGCAGAATAAGCTGCCCTGGTAATGTAGCCCAGTAAGATGTGAACTTCCTTTGTGATAGGAAACCTTGAGTTAATTTTAACTTTACCTGGAAAAAGCCCAAATCCTTTACAGGCCTCTGAAATATACAGTTGTTGTTCATCTATGTGAGTGATATTTTGTCTTCAGGTTCATGACGAGGAGCACAGAGACACATTCAGACCTCCTGAATAATGGACACAGAAGACAAGACCTCAGGTATAAACATTTATACTGTCACAGGTTAAATATATCAAAATGTCTTTGTAAAAAGTTAAACCAGATGTATATCTAATTATATTTAGCCTACATCACATGTGATAGAAATATAATGTACTTACCTTTTTCCATTGTAGGCTTGAATTTTCATTCTGTTTATCAGTTTCAACAGGGTGGACTCAGCCTGTTCAAACAGCTGGTCTTACCTAACAAAATAAAACTTTTTTGATTTTCTTCCATTAGAGGAAATGGCACAGAAAACATGAGTAGCCTACAGTTTCTAATATCTGATATGGGTGGATAGCCTACAGCCTGCCTCCAAAGTCACCTACTGCACTCCCTCTGAATGTGATTAGAGGCACATTACACCAAGGTTGGAATAAACTAATAACAGCCCGCTCTCTTAGAGCGGGCTGTTATTAGCCACAGAGATGGTAGATTCAGAAATGGAGACACAAACTGGGAGCCACATCCTTACAAAGAATATAAAACATATTATCCAAACTGGAACATTCCCCCAGACCGCACCATTGAGGCCTCTGACTACTGGAAGTTTATTCTGGTGCAGTACAATGAAAAATTTGCTAAAATATATAAAGCAAAGCCAGCTGATGTTCCACAGGCCTGGAGGAGCATTACAAAAGAACAAGCTCTGAAAGGCTTAAAAGAAGCCTTCAACATAAAGTGAAGAAAGTAAATCCTGACAAATATCTTCAAAGAAATGAATAATAAAACATGCAAGAATTTTTCATGCACAGCTGAACATGTAAGTCTCAAACGCTTATTGGCTCTGAACATGTTAGTGCATCTGCAGAGCAATCAGAGTAAAATAAAGTTAGTTAAAATAGTTTTTGATCACCCTGGCTAAAGCATTATATTACTAAGAAAACTTGAGTTTAAGTATTTTGAAATTGTATTTTATATTTCAGTTTTAAAAGCATATTTTCTACACAAGCTTGAAACAGCTGAGCAACATTACAATACAAAACAAATATTTTGTTCATAATGAAGATAATTTACAAGTACTAAATGAAATACTATCTCTTTATGTTTTTTTTTTATTATTACAAAGTGGACGACGTGACGAATGTGATAATTACAATATAATACCACTCTGATGCAACTCGGATGACGCAACTTGAATATTGATAAGTTTTGGAGCTTCGAAAATGAACTTGGACAAATCAGAAAGAAGTGAAGTACTTTTAAATACTTTATGTATTTTTCTGGTTTCTTTTTTCATTTTAGATAACATTTGAAGTATGTGATAAAATTATGTTTCGGACTTTTGCATATATAGGATTTTTCTAACTCAGCACAAAAGTGTTTTTACTACAAGCCTCATCACACATACTCATAATGCTCTTCATTCTACAGCTTGAGCACATTTTAAGTTTCATGTACACTGTGATGTCTGTGTTGACAGAAATATGGGCTTTAGCATCTTGCCCAAGGACACTCTGGCATGTGGATTCAGGGAATGAGCTGCCAACTTTCTGATTAGTAGATGACCCACTCCACCTCCTGACCCCCAGTTTCCCTGTCTTGTAATTCATATTTACACATGTCAGTTCTATCAACATGTAATTATTGAACATATAAAAGTTTTTTCAATACTACTAATACTATAATGAAATATATCCCAGGCAGTTGATGGTGATGTAAAAAAACTAAGAAGTTAAAATGTTGGAAATAGTTTTTGTCATCTCAGAATTTTTCTTAAATTTTATTTTCTGTTTTGTTTTTCTGATATTTTGTTTGTCATTTATTTTGCTGCACAGCTATGTAGATCATGAATCATGGCAAAGCAGGCATACCGTATGACACTTGGTAATGTCACACCATTTAAATATTATTTCTTGTAAGTACATACAAAATATGTTTTACAATTTTAATTTGATAAAACTCTGTAAGAAGTGAAAAAAAATACATATATATTTCTGTATTATTGAAACAAGACCGTGAAAAATACTTTTTTCCAGACAACTTACAGGAAAGTTGAAAATGTGTAACCTATCATTTTTTTCTGTTCTCATTTACTATTGGCAAATGTGTACTGTTTCCTTTTTTATGTAGATATATAGTACAGTAATGAGCATAATGACCAGTAATGATGATAAACAAATAAAGAACATGTGCATAAAATTGTTTTCTGATGAATAAAATTTTAGAAATCAATACTTAGAATCGCTTAAAATCTTTAAGTTTTTTCTGAATATTGTAAATATCAAAAATAAAATTTCCAAGAATTTTATTTTTAATTTAGGAAAAATTCAAGAAATTCTAAAAATTGGGTGTTGGTACTTCCTTTGTTTTAGCTCATACACAACACAAGCAGAATTTTAATCTATTCAAAATTAAAAAACAAGCCATTGAGCCCTCTCCTAATTTATACTCTGGTGCAGTGATGATCTTCCTGATGCAGCCGGATTAATACATTACCTCTGCAGCACTTGTGTAATGATTCACAGAGGAAGAGGACCCACAAGTAGGCCAGATGGGGACAAAGTAAAATCCAAAATACAGATCTGTAATCCCAAACAGGCCAAAGTAATTAACATGTGATATGTTAACATGAGTTACAGAGAGTGGTGAACAACTTAGCAAGGTCATAACTAACTTCTGACATGAGGAAATTCAGAAAACACAAGGAAAAGGAACGTTAAGAGGCTCGAATACAAATGAAAACAAGCCAATCACAGAAGTGGCCACTGTAGCAGAAACACAGGTGGTACTGATGAGGGTAGTTAAGATAATAGCTGTGGTCAATTAGTGCAAAAAATTAATCCTCCTCCTTTTCTAATCCTGCGAGTGACATGGCTGAGCAGAGTGCACCCCTGCCCATGACTAGAATCAGCACTGCTGTCATGCAAATCATGCAAGCAAAATCATGGCAAACCATAAATTCAAGTTAGACATTTTAATACCGCTCACTCTTTACTTATAGAGCTTTTTAATATACAGTAAATCTGCATGTAACAAAGAGCTGCTTTGTTACTGGTTGGTGATGATTGTTTTTTGGGGTTTGATAATGAGAATGTCAGGTTTCAGAGGTTTGGACCCAAGAATCAGACAGGACTCAGTCATAAATTTCACAAAGGTTTATTATAAGTGACAGGGAAGCAGGCAGGCAGAATTTGTCCGTTTTTAGTAAGGCCAAGAGTGGGTCAGGCAGGTTAAAAGTCCAGAGTGGGACAGTGGTCCTGAGAAGGGTAGGTTCCTTATCAGATAAACAGAAGCACAAGATTTCAGGCCTGACTTGCTACTCAACTGTAGCTATACTCTGGCAGAGTCCTCTGGTGTTCACAGGGTTTAAATACCAGAAAACCACCAACAAGACACAGGTGTGTAGACTTCGCCCTAGTTCCCCCTCACTTTGAAACAAGCACATGATCAGCTGCCCAAACCCAAAAGACAGAGGGAAAGAGAGGAGAGAGAGAGAGAGAAAGATGCAGGTCCAGAGGGCAGGGGACAATGACAGTGAAACACTTTTATACTACGTTCCCACTGCAGGCAAAAGTGGCCCAAATCCAAATTTTTTTGCCCACATGTGACCCAGAACTGATTTTTCCATGACAGTCTGAACAGCACAGATCCTTTTCTTTTCTTTTCAAATTAATTCAGGCTACTTCAGCATGTGGTCCTAAATCGAATATTTTTGAAAGAGTCCTCAGTCTGAACAGTCATGCTGCATTTCATCCAACTTTTATGTTATTGACGTGGGACAGACATCATAATTCTGCATGAGATGAGGTGAGATCAAATGTCAACAGTGCACAGAACGGGCATGACAGACAGCATTGATGGAACTAGTCAGTGGAAAGAAAATGAAGTTTTACTCACACATTGACATGTGTAGCATCTATATTTACTTCCATAAAAACAGCGTGCTGTGTGTGATGTCAAGTCTTCGTCCGCGCATGTATGTCACTTCAGGGCTGGAGACCGCTCACTCTGGAGTCTGATGGTGGACATATTTAAATTAAAATGTAATCAAACTCACAAAGAAATCAGAATTGCCTGCAGTGGGAACATAGTGTCAGACACACTGTGGCATTTAGTGGTGCATCAAAGTGGGATGAGTGTATTGCTAAACATGCTCTTTTGCCTGTCCAACCTGTTGAGCACTTCATGAATCACCAGGTGATGTGCATTTGTGTAATGAGGGAAGGTGTGGCCTTAGGAAATCAACATCCTATATCAGGTGTGCACAGTTATTAGGCAGGTTCTTTTCCTCAGGCAAAATGGGCCAGAAAAGAGATCTAACAGACTCTGAAAAGTCAAAACCTATAGAACATCTTTCAGAGGGATGCAGTACTCTTCAAACTGCCAAGATATTAGGACGTGACCACAGAACCATCAAACATTTTGTTCCAAATACCTAATCATGGTGGAAATGGAACGTTTGAGAGACGAAACATTTGAAACAATTGATTTGGAAAAAAAAAATCAGCCTTTTGGAACTTTTGAAACATCTCACCACAGTGACATCTGGTGGCCAAATAAATGTATGATTTTAGATTTTGTTAAACAGTGGAACTTTTTTTTAATCTATTATGCCTTTTTGTCCCTTATGACTTTCTGTGTTGGTTTGCAGTATTATTTGTATGGAAGAATATTAATTTTAATCATTTAGTATCTGTAGGGGGTGCTGCTGTACATTTACGAAATGATTCTTTATTCATAACATAAACAAAATAAAATAACACAAAAAAACAAAAAGTGAAATTTACAAAACGTCATCATAATATGATAAACAAATGATGTCTATCAAAATATCTTACTTTGAATTTACACAAGAGAACCTTCACCATAACTTGTTTAAAAGGAGCAGGAAGAAGCACGTGCTTATTTAGCCCCGCCCCTGTTAAATCCATCATGTAATTGGTGATACTGCCTAAAATAAACACTCTACTTCAGCCATATACATAGTTCCCACAGACACATTACAGCATAAGAGCAACCGCCATTGCTACAGGCAAGCTGCAGGCAGCTGTGCATTCAGGAAACTTGAGGAAACGTTGCCAGCCCAACCATTAACAAACTGATTGTACGCCTCCAGTGACTTGCCAACACGAGATAATTGTAAAGGTCTTAGAACCCCATTTCATTGATGCCTATCATGCTGTTTTGAGCGGCTATTATCGGCAATACTGGGATTATGCCGGAAATGCAACGGGAATTGGGCATGATAAATGGCAGTGCAACATCAGTTCACTGCCAATAAAACATCTTTCATCAGTTCAATCAGTTGAACATGGCAGTGCAAGTGGCACAACCAGGCACACATCATGAGTGCATCCTGAATGCCGCGGCAATGCACCGGGGTCACAACGTGAATGTTGGCCTTTTGATGGGAATATAATGGCAACAGATCATCAGGAATCCAATTTTCGGCCATTTCGTGCCGTTTTGATCGGGAACGCTAAATCGGCATGGATCACCATAATCAGCGCTATTACGGCTCCAGTGGAATGGGAGTCATAGTATTGAATTGGTGGCAATGCTGAAGCTGCATGGTTCAGCTTTTACTTTGTTAACAAGTATGGATCCACAACTGTTATACTGATTTTCTCATCCTCTCATCATCTTTCTATCCTCCATACTTAATGATTCTACATTGCAAAATACCAGATGTTGCATACAACTCATATGTTAAACTTTCTTCTCTTAGAGAAGCTCAAAGTGATCCCAGACAGCTGACCTGGGGCACTTTCTACCCCCATCCATTTCAATACAAGTCTAAAATCACACTCAGTACATGACACTCAGTAAATGAGGCAAGGCTTCACAAATTAACTGCAGCTCGGGTGGTGAATCAGCTGCCAACCAGACAAGGACATGAGAAATAATCATTTACATACAGAGTTTAACACACTTATTAGACCACCAACGAGAAAGACCCCCCCAGTATCATGAAGGTCTTTACTGCACTCTCCTTTTCAGTGAGTTCTCTATTTTATCATTTTGAACAGAAATGAGGAATGTCAGACTGAAGTCACCTATTTACCTTTTCAACTTTTGAAACTAAATAATAACAAATAATAATAATAAATATGATCCCTGTTTATTCAAACAGCTGATGACGTAATGGAATGCAAAATGGAACAGTCACGTGACATCCTCCTCTTGATACAGACCTCAGAACAATGTTTCCAATCAAAAGTTCCAAAGAGGTTTCAGAACATACCAAAACACTGTTTTGATTTTGCCATCACTACAAAAACAAAAGGGGTTGCAAGAAACATGTTGAGAGAAAAATATGCAAATGAACTGCCAAAGATTTGAGGAGAATCAAATGAGAAGCTACCAGGAAGCCATTATCCTCTAGTGCTGTCATATTCCAGAACTGCAAGCTACCTGGAGTGTCCAGAAGTACAAGGAGTTCAGTGAAGACAGATTTTTCAAAGGACTGACGAGATGAGAGGGACTCTTGATGGATCAGATGGATGGACCCGTAGCTGGATCAGCAATGGACATAGAGCTCCGCTCTGACTCAGACACCAGCAAGGTGGAGGCAAAGACCTGATACAGGACCTGGGAGATGCATCTGCTATTAGAGTAGCATAGACCTTTTACAATTTAACAAAAGCAGTGGTTTGGGATTGATTTATTTTCATGAGCCAAGACATTCTGCAATCTGAAATATTATTGTGCATTAAAAATGGATAACTGCTGCAAATTCTGACAGCACTTACAATGTTATCACAAAGTGAGTTTATTAACCAACATAAATGGCCTCTCATTCTTTAAAGTGTATTGTTTTACACCCATTGTATGTACAGTAAGATGCTGCCATCTGGTGGTTTCTTAGTGGAACAGGATGACAGCTCTCCTCACTTGATGCTGTACATGTGTGGCCAAATGTACAGCACACAGGAGTGTGGGAATTTTGGAAATGTGAGGACATACTGTCACAGTTTCTGATACACCTGGATTAAAAGAACCTAAAGGACAGGTTAGAATGACATTCAGGTTAGGGTTTGTGGTTAAAGATGTTTATTTTATTTAAAAGGGACAATGCTCCTGAATTAACATGAGCACTCAACATCATCCTGTAAATATGCCAGATTTAGCTGTACAGGCGTCAGGAGTTGAGGAAGGATGGGTGACCCAAAAAGCAAACTCAGCAAGCAGTAAACTAGAACTCAAAGGCAAAAACAGAACTAGAGAGCACCAGAGAACAAAACGTAACAAGAACAGAGGCTCAACAGATGAATCACAAAAACAATACTAAATAAAAGGCTCAAACAAAAACAGAGAATACGCTAAACTGAGCAGAAGAACTAAAAAAAACTCAAAAACATAAAAAAAACATCAAAAACCCAGGACCATGACAGCAGGATAATTTCCATCTGCAGTCCCTGTAGGCTGATGATGTTTATTACAGCGAAGGAAAACCAAAGAGGCCTTTAAACATAGGTAAGAGACAAAAGCAAATGAATGGTTAAAAAGAGAATAATCTTATATTAACAAACAATAACAAACATATTAAACATCTTTTATTATGTTTATTAAACATCAAACCATCTGATCATGAAACACTTTTGTACACAAGTAAAATATCTGCAAGTTTAATCAAGATTTCCCAGTTAAAAATATATTTAGTTAAAATTTTACAATGATGACGAGAGCTACACTTATTATCTAATGTTTTCAGAGCTTCAGAGCTTGTAGAGTCTTTCTGTTGATTGTAACGTGGTCCACCCAGTCTGTGTGTGTGAAAAAAACTGTTTTACTGACACTGAGGTGAAAACATGAATCTGAGCCATCAGTTGTGATGGTTTGAGGTGAGAGAGAGAAACTAATCATATTGTTCTAAACATTGTATTCACAATAGGTAAGAATGGCGGGACACACAAAAATGAATTTGCTGTGTTTCATATTGAGTCATGTTTTGACTTTTATCACACTGAGTGACAGTGAGAAAGAAATGGAAAAAAGCTACTAGTCTATCAATCCTTACCAAGTTTTGGCTCAAATGAAGCTGCAGGCTTCAGTCTGTGGTGGTGCCCTTCCATCAGTCCTTAAGTTTTGGCTTTGCAACCATGGTTACGCTGCAGAAATCAGGTTGTAGCAGTATTGTGAAGTTTGGATTGCTATAACTTGAATTCTTGTGGAAGGAACAAATCTTTCACTGCTTCTGACACATCATCCCTACACATTCAGCTCTTTTGCCAAGTTCAAGCTCAGAGAGAAATGTGAACTCGAGTGGGGAGCGACACACTGTGGCTGTTTATTAGTTACAGAGTTTTCTTAAGGTGTTCAGGGTTTATTTAATGCCTGATCAGAAGGCTCAAATAGAATCTGCTGATGTTTTTAGTTTTCAATCTGTGGGGTGCAGATTGTGTGTCGGCCTGCTAGCACCAAAGCTCTTTCTCCTTTAAAAAAAACATACCTTCATTCTCCCCAGGAGGTCACCACAGAGGATTAATCTGCATTGGCAATTGGGCAGAGATTTTACACTGGACGTCCTTCACGACACAACCTTCCATGGTGAGAGGGGCTTATGTACCTACCTGGAATTGAACCAAGGACCTTTCGACTTGTGAGGCAAACGTGCAAGGCACTACACTACAGGGACATTTAAAGCTCGGTTTCCATTAGCAAAACACAGAACAGCAAATGTACATAACAGCACATAGACACACACAGAGTCCAATTTTTTAAACAATTTCCTCTTGTGAGCCAAGTTCTGAACTTTAACATTAACATTTTATTGTTTTACAGTTTTATTAATCTATTCATGATATTTTATCTTCTGATTTTGGTACACTTAGAGGTCGAAGTGGGTTGGAATGATCTGCAATGCTGCTCCTGCACCTTCATTTGCTATAGTGGGTGTTTAACTGATAACACATTTAATGCTTTTTGCATGAATACTGTGTGTTGATTGTGGTTAATAACCAGTTAAATGATATCAGTATAGTGGCAGAGAAGAAGTAAGTGGACCTGAACTCTGAAGCCCTGCATTAATTGTCAAACTATAAGTGAATTATGAACCAGTGGAACGTTGTGACCTTCCTGTTTTCCTGTCATGCTGGGATGAGAGGACAGATACTGGACATGGATGCAGGCTGAAGATAAATGATGAACCTTCATTGGCTTTTTCTGGCTTAAGCAAAAATTTGAGACAATCAAAAAGTGGGAAACGAAGCAGGAATCCAGAACAGGGGATGAGTAACAGCAAGAGGATCTGATGAAGGGAAAGAAAGAACTACACCAACACAGTGGGCTGATTACACAGTGGAACACACTCAGGAATAAAGCACCAGTGGAAGGAATCAAGGGGTTAAATAGTCCAAACCAGAACATCAGTGATGTAGTGGCTCATCAGCTCATGATCCATCAGAATTCACAGTTTGTTGCAATATGTGACGTACAGACAGAAAGTGAGAAGCTTTGGTTGCATTACACAGACTAGTGAGAAATAAATCCAAGTCAGTGAGCCTCACATTCATATCCAGGACAGCAGCCTGTGGTCCTCTGGCCTTGAGGTGCTGACCTGCCTCTACCTCCCTCCCCCCGTTGAGCTCTGTCCTCCTCTGTCTGTTGGTGGGGGAAGTCTAAGGCTACGTTCACACTGCAGGTCAGTTCTCAGTTTTTTTGCTGAGATCTGATTATTTTGCGTGGTCATACTCAATATAATTAAAATGCAACCAGCATCAGACTCCAGTGTGAACAGTCACCAGCCCTGAAGCATGTGCAGAGGACGACGTGACATCACACGCAGCCCGCTGTGTTTATGGAAGTAAATGTGGATGCTACACATGTCAGCGTGGGAATAAAACTTCACTTTCTTTCCACTGACTAGCTCCATCAACACTGTCTGTCATGTGTGTTTGGTCCATTGTCTACATTTGATCTTGCACCTCCTCCGTAAAAGTCAGATGAAATGTGACATGATTGTGACTGAGGTCGCTTTGAAAAACATCAGATATGTATCTGATTTAGGAACACATATGAAAGTGGCCTGAATCCGATTGGATTAGTGTTGTTCAGAATGGGTGTGGCTTGGGTGGAGTCTAGCCGACACACTTGGTGGAGATCATTATGCTGGCAATAACTAAGGCTGTGGTTTTCCTCCACTGGTCGCGGGATTATTAGTTACTGAGTGCAGTAAGCCTGGCCACCAGCTGATGTTAGGTCACCTGGTTCTTCGTCATACTCGCCTTGTTTTCTCTGTTGCTTTTTCCCAGTGCCTGTTGGCTGCCTACCTGCCTGGACTCACCTGCAAATAAGCCTGACCCACTCTCTAGCCCTTCTGTGGAAGCCCAGCTCTTCCTTATGAAGCATTCTGCATTCTGTGCTCTTTGTATTACTGTGATACAGCCCTAGTTGTTGACTGGCCCTAACCTAGCTCATAAATACACCCATTGATGACATTTATGCACAGATGGCATGCACAAATACGCAGATACACACAAATATTCATTTTATTATCACCACATTCCAGACTAATGCTCTTGAGAATAGTGAATCTTGTGATTACAACATCTCCATCTCTATCCTTACTCGTCCTGATCTGCTGCACATCCTTTCCAGCTCTGTCTCTCTAATTGATCCAAGTCATTCTCTCCTTCCTTGGTGTCCAGCCTCTCATACAACTCACTATAAGCCTTTTCCTTTGCCACGCACCTAGCCTCCCAGTACTCCCGTCTACTTTTTAAAAAAAATAAATAACCTTAACTAACTCTTAAAGTTATTTAAGGTTAAGGTCTTAAAAGGTATGAAAGTCATGTTATAAAGCTGTATATTTGATTTGGCACCGTTATTACACCAGATGCCCTTCCGGACACAACCCTCCCCATTTACCCATGCTTGGGATCATTCAGTAGTGTCACTCTCTGAAGTCTAATCTTTCTTCTTCTTCTTTTGGCTGCTGCCATTAGGGGTCGCCACGGGGGATCATCTGCCTCCATCTGACCCCACCCATGACATCCACTTACTTAACACCAGCCATCTGCATGTCCTCCTTCATTACATCCATCAACCTTCTCTGTGGTCTTCCTCTTCTCCTCCTCCCT
>VUQH01088555.1:0-12653 GCA_015106775.1 Etroplus canarensis | reverse complement strand
GCAGGTAATGTTCTCCTGGCATTCACCAAACCCAGACTCATCCATCAGATTGCCAGATAGAGAATTATCACTCTACAGAATATGTTTGCACTGTTCTAGAGTCCATTAGCAGTGTGCTTTACACCACTTCATCAGACGCTTGGCCTTGTGTGTGGTGATGTAAAGCTTGCATGCAGCCGCTCGACCATGGGAATCAGTGCCATGATATTAATGCTGACGTTAATGGTAGAGGAGGTTTGGAACTCTCTAGCTGTTGAGTTAAAAGAGCGTTGATGACTTTTATGCACAATGCGCCTCAGCACTCAGCGACTCTGCACTGTAATTTTATGTGATCTGCCACAGTGAAGCCGAGTTGCTGTGGAACTCGGCACAGTTGATGGTGGAATGTCTAGCAGGGGAAAAAAAAAAATCACCAGCTGGCTTGTTTCGAAGGTTACATCTTATTACCTGTGTCAGTGAGACCGAATCAAACACCTGAATTCAATGAATAAGAGGTGTGACTCAATACTTTTATCCCTACAGTGTCTGAGTCAAACCTCAAAGATGCACACAACAGTTAATCTCTTTACTTGACTAGTCATTAAACAAAACTTAAATCAAAAGTTTTATGTGTCACTCTCAACCAGTCTCATCCATTTTACACCATTATTGACCTCCTGAGACCCTGCATCCTTATATTTGGCTTTCCTGCACCTTATACAGTACTTCTTCAGCTCAGCATAGATCTGTTGCATCTCATGCATCCCAAACAAGAACTTGGGTCTCAGGAAGTTAAATTAAAAGAGGCAATAATAGTTTTACAGTCGTGGAGTATGTAATGGTGACTACTCACCACTGAGCACAAAAGCCTCCATCTTGTCTTTAAATGGCTGCAAGTGTTCTTCAGGAGAGTCACAGCAAACTTTCTGTACGTCCTTCTCACACCCTGAAAGCAACAGAAGAGCAACAAAAAGGTTACAAAATTAGGGAGGAATACATCGTGAGCTATTGAGACTAGACTGCACATAAGAGCTCTGGAGAAATCTGGAGCTATATAAAACACTCGCTTCATAATTTCTTTGTAGGTGATGGATTTCTTTAAGGTTTGTTTGCAGTAAATAAGGGAAAACTCTGGAAACCCAAATGCCATACACAAAAATCCATGAAGTGTAGTGCAAAAATACCTACTGTCTTGCCTACTGAATAAATCTCTGAATATCAGAAACAGGCCAGCATCTTTTGGCATAAATAACTGATATTCTGTACCAGAGAACAATTTATGGATCTGCGAATGCCTTCTAAGCTTTCACAGAGACAACATTAACACAGCAAACTTAACCCCCATGCATCAAACAAGAACTTGTGTCTCAGGAGCTTAAGGCAGAAGGAGTCAGTTTTACTCTTCAGACTTGCTCAGTATGACCTGCGTGGCACGAACATCATGTCACAACTTAAATATGTCTGAATGTATCCCTGCTTTGTAATTACCACCAGCCAAGGGAAGCAACTGCTTGGGGCCCCAAACCAACTACAGCAGTGGTAATGTGTAATGATTACAATGACAGTAAGAGAGACCTGACCTCCCTAAGAGGGCCCCACCTAACTCCACTCTCTCCCATTGCAAGTGGTTTGCATGACTTTGTAATAACAACGACAAAAGTCACGTAACAAAAAAAAAAGAGTGAGAAAGAGAAAGAGAAAAAGAAAAAAGAAAAAGAGTTAGAGGGAAAAGATAATGATTAAAATATAATGCTAAATAAGTAAACGCACCATGCCTAGCCATAACTGTGGGGGAGAAACACTTAAATAACATAACTTCCACTAGAATCACATTATTTCTTTTTTTTTACTTTTATATGGAATGGAATGGTACTTATATAGCACTTTTCTACTCTAACTGAGCGCTCAAAGCACTTTTGACTACAAGCCTCATTCACCCATTCATACAAACATTAATAGAGCACTTTATTCTCTGCCTTAAGCGCATTTAACTATCACACACTCATTCACACTCCGATAGATGCATTGGGAGCAATTTGGGGTTCAGTGTCTTGCCCGAGGACACTTTGGCATGTAGACTGGAGAAGTCAGGGATCAAACTGGCAATCTCCATGTTAAAAAGACAACCCCCTCTACCTCCTGAGCCACAGCAGTTTAACATTAGTTAAACAGTGCAAAAAAGTATTTTCCAAATGGAGAATATTAGTTTGTAGTCACCTGATGAAAGGGGTGTCCGACTGAGCAAGCTGTCAAGCTACAAATGCTATGAAATTTAAAAGCAATACATTTAGACAAGTGCATTCTAAATTACTCAGGTGTACTGGTGTAAATTATTGTACAATATTGCAGTGTGGTGTATTTTATTACATTTTCCATATCTGTAGAGTACAGTTGTATTTGTTTTGTTTTGTTTTATCTAAACAAATTGATGATTAAGAAAGTTGATTTCATAATAACCCTGAAAATGTTTTCCCGATTTCAGCCACAGCAACAGCAGATAGCAATGGTGGCAGACTCGATGTGGTGTCATGATGAATGTGGATGATCCCACGATCAATTTGGTTTTTGTTTCGTGCAGATCAGACAAATAGTTACGGAGACATGGCTAAAAATTGTTTTGTTTTTTTTAAATTACAGAAAACGCCACCTGGTGACCAATCCATATTTTCAGAATGACAGAGTGTCACTGTGTCATTATTCAAAATCCTGTGTAAAGTAATTACTGCATTATCATGCTTGCACAAAGGATTTGCAGTAGCAGTGATAGTGGTTACTTGGTGCCACGATGAAACTAAATGATCCCATGATTTATTTGGTTTTTGTTCTGTGCAGATCACACAAATAGTCACAAAAATATGGGTAAAAATCAGCATTTTTCACAGATTTCAGCAGCAGCAACAGCATGGTGGCTCAATCAATTTGTGCAGATCGGATAAAAAGCCACAGAGATGTGGCTAAAAATTGAAAAAAAAAACAAAAAACAAACAAACCAAAAACCTACAAATAACGCCATCTAATGGGAAATAAGTATTTTCAAAATGGTGGAAAATCTAAGCAGTTCCAGATGTCGTGGAGGTCTATCACTGTGTCAAAATTCAAAATCCATTATAATAACAGGAAGGAGCAATGGTACCGATGAGTCCATCATATCCCTGCCTTTCAGGGATATATTAAGATTTGCAGAAGCATTTTACCTTCTCTTACTTCTATCTCTGTTGTTGCTGACGTCTCTCACAGATTTAAATTGAGGACTTTTTAACTGTCATTTCTGTCTCTTTAGTAATGTCTCTGTTAAGCCCTTCAGACAACATATAGTACAGAAAACAGAAAAGCTACAAAGAGAGAAGCGAGAGTTCTGGGTTGAACTAGCTCCACCTGTGCCCCAGCATGAGGTTATCAGCACAGCTTCCTCTTCAGATATCCCTAGTTGAGATTCACCCAGAGATGGCGACTGCAAGCTCCTCTCCCTCTCCCTTTTCCTCTCCAGTCTGTGGCTCTGTGTCCAATCAGTGGATCAGAGGAGCCAGTCTGCAGAGCCAGTCATAATAGAGGCTGAACCGAGCCCCCCCCTACTCTGATCAACATCTCTCAGATAAGATTACAAAAGAATACTGTTTTCATTCGGGTTTGTGTAAACTGTAGAGGTGCATATCTCTCCCTCTGCATTGTGCGGGGAGCCTTTCTTTCTTTTGTCTGCCTTTTTGGGCCTGAAAGAAGTTTGCTTATTTCAGACTGAAGAGGGTTATGGACCTTCACGTAAATACAGTCGCCTGATGAAGAGTGTGGTGCTTTCAGATGTGAGACTGCAATTACACAAACTGCACTGAAACAATGATTTTGTTTCTTAAAGAGCTTTAAAGTGTTTTATGATGATATGTTTGGATTATTCACCTCTCAAATCACAGTATTACCTCTTTTGGATTCCACGCTGAAATAAAACTAACAGCCTATGGTTCAAAAGAATAAGCAGAAACGAAAAACAAAAAGGAAGGACACACTACAACTCCGAAACAGATGCAAATAATAAAGATCTTCACTTGGAAGACTTACTTGCTACAATAACAGCAAAGCTAAAATGAATGAGAAAGTATAAATACAAGTCTTGACAGCAAGAGGGGTAGTTTTTAATGAACTGGAGATATAAATATTTAAAACTGCAGCAGCCCCTTAGCTGTCCTGGAGGTAGTAAAGAAAGAAAAAGGTACAGGTGACATATTTAACAGTTAACTTCATTTTGGAACAAAAGAAGCATACTGACAATTTGAATAGTGTCACTGTTTTTTGCCTTGTTTATTTCACCTAATGTCTTAAGAGTGGACAGGAAAGATTAAAAACACTATGAGCCATGACTTAAAAAGAATTCAGGGTCTCCTTCCACTGCCATTGCTCATAATTCAATGCAGTACTAGCAGTCTATGGCCATGCTAGGAACCCTGGGAGGTTTTACTTACAGCACAGAAGTATACTATATGGGCAAAAGCACTGGGCCACTTACACATTACACCTACAGGAGCTTTTATGACATCCCATTCTAAATCTGTAGGCATTAATATAGAGTTGGTCTCCCCCTTTGCATCTATAACGGCTTCCACGCTTCCGGGAAAGATTTCCATAAGATTTTGGTGTGCTTCTATGGGAATTTTTAGCCCATTCATCCAGAAGACCATTTGTGACGTCACACACTGATGTTGGATGAGAGAGCCTGGCTTGCAATCCTCATTCTAGTTCATCCCAAAGGTGTTCGGTGGCGTTGAGGTCAAGGCTCTGTGCGGGCCAGTCAAGTTTTTCCACAATACTCTCATCCAACTGTGTCTTTATGGATCTTGCTTTGTGCACTGGGGCACAGTCATGTCGGAACAGAAAAAGGTGAAGATTTCCCTTCATTGGAACTAAGGGGCCCAGGTCAACCCCACAAAAACAACCCCATTGCATTATCCTTTCTCCACGTTTACAGTTGGCACAGTGCAGTAACATCCTCCAGGCATTCGTCTATCAGACACCCAGATAGAGAAGCATGATTCACATTTCTGCTTCTCTAGAGTCCAATGCAGCGTGCTTTACACAACTCCATCCGACACTTGGCGTTGTCTTTGGTGATGTAAGGCTTTCATGCAGCTACTTAGAAATGGAAACCCATGCCATGAGGCTCCCGGCGCACGGTTTTTGTACTGACGTCACTGCCAAAAGAGGTTTGGAACTCAGCAGTTACTGAGTCAGCAGAGAATTGGCAACCCTGCGCAGGAACTTTATGTGTTCTGTCACTTCATGGCTGAGTTGCTATGCTTCCACTTTGCAATAATACCACTGATGGTGGAATAATGTAGGTGTGAAGAAATTTCACAAACTGATTTATTGAATGGATATTTTGGGTCGGGTAGGACCGAAATGCTATAACTTAATAAAATATCATAGCAGTAAGCAAGTGTGTAGGAGTGACATTTGACTAGATTTGGAAGTTTTTCCTTCAACGCACCTGTTTATCATACAGGTGTACGGGGATTTTGCATCAGACGAACGGACTTGTTGTACCACGCTGAAATTCAGTGAGCTCTTTAGAATGACCCATTCTTTCACAAAGGTTTACAAAGGCAGACTGTATGGCTAGGTGCCTGATTTTATACACCTGTGGCAATGGGACTAAATGAAACACCTGAATTCAATGTTTAAGAGGTGCGGCCCAATACTTTTGTCCATATAGTGTATTTTGCAATTTATCCACCGGTAGCTGAAATAGCCTGACCCAAGTCTGGACCAGCACATACTGTATACTGCTGGCATGACCAAATCCATGACTGATGTACCTTCAATTTTTTTCTGCAACATAAAGGAAATATTTTCACAGCAGAAATGCAGAAATGTGGAAATCATAAAGCCAAGTTTTCATGTCCTGTCAGTTTCACTGGTAATTTAAATGAACTTTTATACTATCAGTAAGTAGAGCATTAAATGCAGTATAGTCTCAGAATAGATGACTTAAGAGAGGCTCAACCACAACAAACAAATATTTCATACCAACCAAACACAAAACAGAGGGAGAGTGACAGACGACAAAAGCAGAACCTCAAACCAGGCATGAGGGCAGTTCAAACAGGCGGAACAAAAGGAACCTGCGACAGGCGAGCAGATTGCACGGTGGTTTGGGTAGACAGTGCGATAAGATAAAGCTGTGTTGAGAGGTAAAGAAAGCTATCTGTGGCACACATCTGGGGGCCACACTGGAGCCCAGGTTATACAGGTTAAGGATCCGTGCATTTCTGCAAAGATACCAGAGATACTAGAGGTCTGGAGATTACGTAAGTAGGCAGCTATGGTCTCCCTGCGCTGGCGACAGGGGCACAAAGGAACAACGATGGGAGATCTGATGGGCTAAGGATTAGAAGCTGGATCTGAAAGGCGCCAGGCTAGTATCAGCAGCAAGACTCCTGCTAGTCTCTGAATACACGCACATAAACACACATTCAATAAAATGCATGCAAAACCACATGCACACGTAGGGACACAACAATGAACTCACTCATAATCATAATCATGCACTGTAAGCATTGTCCTCAGAATGACTTTTAACTGAGTGGCATGCTGAATGGCGTCATACGGGCACACTTAGGGAGAGAAAAGTATAAGCAAAAAGAATAAGAAAGACGAGAGGAAATCTTTTGTTTTGGCGCTAACGTGAGTTTGGTCACAGAGGCAAGCCGTTGGCCTTAAGTATAAACATATACGCAATGGTTGGATCCAGTGATGGGAAACCAGGGTGGCGGAGGTGGGTGGGGGATGTCTGAGGAAAAATGATGCCAGACTGAGCCAAAGTTTGGTCTGTGGGAACCTCTGGAAAGTATCAGAAAATCACACTGATAGAATTACACTCGCTGATTTTTCAAACAAAAACACACAACAAAATGACCACAAGTTGAGACTATTCCTGGTCACCCCAGTCACATGGAAGCATGCCATCTGTCTGGAATGTGTGCAGCTATCTAATAATATTAACCAAGAAAAGAGGATTGGGTCGGTTTTCTATGCTTGTTTTCAAATACACAGAGAATAGGAGACAGCATGGTAACGTACTTGTCAGATCTCGTCCAAGATGTCTCACATCTCTGTCGAGGTCATCAAATCTGACCTGCGCTGCCAGGAAGACGTCCTGTGGTTCAGGAAGGGGGAACGCACTCTTCTCTGTGCCGGCATTCTGGTGGATTACAATCAAAACATTTCAGAAGTGTATTATGTCTGTGGATGCAGTGTGTGTGATGTTGAATTAGGTGATTCCCAGCTGAAGGACAATAATTCGAAACCTGTGATTCCTTGTCTAAATTGACATCCCGCTCAGCCAGTTATCAAAAACAAAGGTAAACCAATTCTAGGCTGGCTTTATATGCTCTCTGGCCACTTTATTAGGTACATGATACTAGTAACAGGTTTGACCCCCTTTTTGCTTTCAGAAGTGCCCTAATTCTTCATGGCATAGATTCAAAAAGGTGCTGGAAACCTTTCTCAGAGGTTTTGGTCCATAAAGACATGATAGCATCATGCAGTTGTTGCAGATTTGTTGGCTGCACATCCATCCATCTAGCTCCTGCTCCACCACATCCCAAAGGTGCTCATTTGGACTGAGATCTGGTGACCGTGGAGGCCATTTGAAAGTGAACTCATTGGCATGTTTAAGAAAACATTTTGAGATGATTTGAGCTTTGTAGCATGGTGTATTATCTTGCTGGAAGCAGCCAACACAAGATGGGTTCACAGTAGTCACAAAAGGACATGTTCAGCAGCAATACTTGGGTAGGCTGTGGCATTTAAACAATACTCAGACTAATACCTTGACTAAGGGGTCAAAATTGTGCCAAGAAAACATCCTTCACACCATTAAATCAACACTGCCAGCCTGGACCATTGACAAAAAGCAGAATGGATCCATGCTTTCATGTTGTTTACATCAAATTCTGACCCTACCATCTAAATGTTGCAGTGGAAGGTGAGACTCATTAGATCAGAAAAAGTTTTTACAGTACAATCGTCTGTTGTCCAGTTTTGTTTCCTTTTCTTAACTGACAGGAGTGGCACCTGGTGTGGTCTTCTGCTGCTGCTGAAGCCCATCTGCTTTGAGGTTTTGAAGTGTTGTACATTCAGAGATGCTCTTCTGCATACCCTGGTTGTAACAAGTGGTTATTTGAGTTACTGTTGCCTTCCTATCAACTGGAAGCAGTCTGGCCATTGTTCTCTGAACTCTGGGATCAACATGGCTTTTTTTCACGGCGAAAACTGCTGCTCACTGGATATTTTCTCTATTTCGGACCATTTTCGGTAAACCCTAGAGATGGTTGTGTGGCAAAATCCTAGTAGATCAGCAACTTCTGAAACACTCATACCAGCCCATTTGGCACCAACAACCATGCCACGTTCTTTAGTTACATCACTTGCATCACCTTTTTTCCTCATTCTGGTGCTCAGCATGTCGTATTGATCGTGTCTACATGCCTTAATGCATTGAGTTGACTCTTTGTAAATTTGGTCTGTTTGTGCTGTTAAAGATTATAAATCAGCGTTCCAATCTGATCAGCAAAGCTTTAAAAAAACATTTTATTTAGTTAAAAGCACACTAACCATGACTCTCTGTGAACTTCATAAACACCAACACAATCAAACTGTCATTAGAAAACAATATATAAACACCTAAGTTTAATTCCAAGCATATTTATTCACCAAAGTTTGTCAGTGACATGTTTTTATAATTACCTTGTCCACATTGTGCAAGTAATATGATACTACGTAATCCACCAGGCTGATGCGATTGTCCTGTGAAGAAATTCAAAAATGACATGAAAGCTAGATCAGTAAAATATAAAAGTGTGCAAAATGCTGCCTTCAGTAAAACCATTAACATAGGATACATCTTCTGAAGTGTAATTTCATCAAACATGCTGATGAACTTGTTTAGTTCACCATTCTATTAGTAGCATGGGGAAAGAGCAATGAGCTTTATGAAAGGCAGAATTTGCTTAATGGGCTCAGAATTTGGTCTCAAGATACATATTATAGCTTTTGTCATTGGTAGATGCTACTGATGTTAAGCTGAAAAGAGTTTAGTCTTCTCGCGTGGTTAGTAAGGAAGAAAGGGAATATTCCAATGTTGTTTGAATTGTCGTATTCTGACGTTCAGTCAGTTGATATAAATGTAGTTTTAGTTTTAAGTCAGAAACCCTGGCTTCACTGGGTTTTGCAGCCAAATCTTTTCCTTCTTGTCCAGTAGTACCACTGTCATGGATACTGATGATAGTTGTAAAGTGTCATTAAAAAACAATGATTCCACTTTCTCATGTGTATAAATAAAATGCCTAGAACTCAGCCTTACAACTGACCCTGTGTGACCTTGACCTTTGCGCCCACAATCTGGTAAATGTTATCAGATGTTCAGCTCCTGTAGTGGTAACAAGATTTGTAACAGGCAGACAACCCAAAACCACGATGTCTTCACGGCAGAGGCATAAGAAATACGTTCTGCATATTCTGCTTTCATTTCCACCTACTGCAGTTTTTATTTTTCACTTGCTTTCCTTTTCCACATCCTCAGAGGTCAACCATCACATCAGATTACAGTTTCACTCATTTGCACACCTCCTACAGATATGATGCTGCTCTAGGGCTAAGAAGGCATTTAAAATCAGTTATGATCTACTGAAATGCGATGAAAGGCAGGGGGAAGAGCGACAGTGACTCTGCAGGTATTAAGGCCTCACCCTGCTCTTGACATCTTTGAGTTTTGGGAGGATTTCCAGTCCAAAGCCATCGGCCTGGCCCCTCGTCCTGCTTCCTCCGTTCATGTGGTTCCCCAGAGCCAACACCAGTCCCATCACATCCTTGACACTGCTGCTCTTCAGCAGAGCCTAGACAGTCAACAGTTTTTTTTAGGCTGGTGTTCACTCCATGTCACCTCATGTACTGGACATATTCAGGGACTAAATGGGTTTGCTGTCAGCTGCTTTGCCCACCTTACAGACATGGGAGACAGTGTTGAGCTTGCGTTGAATGGAGGCAATCCCATCAATGAAGGCCGAATGGAAGATGATACAGCGAGCTCTGCCTGCGAAGTCAGGGATCTGAGAAAGTTCATACAGGAACCTGGAGCACAATCACATAAACAGTGAGAGTCCAAAATGCAATGAAATTTTCCATCCCTGTTAGAACTGTCAAATCATTAGATCTGTTATTTGTCTACTTAGTCTACAAACACAGTAAATTACTGCTGTGCCCTCTGAACAACTGTAGAGGCACTGACTGTTCAGGTTTGTCCAGCAGCTTAACGTCTTCTTCTTCTGACGTCTCATAGTGTTGCTTGATCCTCTCCAGCTCCTCTGGCTGTGCTCTCTGCCATATTGACAATAACTTATAAATAAGAAATTCATCATGGTACACAACTGCACACTGTAATACATAATGCCTAAATACGTACATTTTCATACAGTGCTTCAATGGTCTCCAGGTCCACCACAGAGTGATCCACTGTCAGTACAGCTAGAAGTGAGAACATACAGAACAGGAAAACAGGAGAGTTCACTGAGGCAAAAAGCTGTGATAAATATATTGTGAACCCATGTCTGTGTGGTTAGAAACTGATTCATAGGCAGTGCAGTCATGCAAAAAAGAATGTTTTCAGATGACTCTGTGCAGTCCTGTGAAAAACTAAGTACTTTTTTTTTTTACTGTTTCCATAGAAATTAAGAAGGTAAGTAGCATCCAGATGCTGCAAATAAAATTCACTTGATTAACTGATCATTGCCCAGTGTGACTACTGCTGTAAAAAGGAGCTTTGGCAGTTTTCTGGCCTGAGGATTCAAGTGCGTGTTAACACAATGCCACAGTCTTTCCAGGAATGGACATCCCAGCATATTCACCCCAAGGTCAAACCATTCTGAAAAACCAAAGCGCTACAGCTCAGACTCTACCGGCCTCGGTTAGCATTTTGAAAGTAAAAGTTCATGACAGCAGAAATAGAGAAAGACTGAACAAGTATGGTTTAGTTGGAAGAGTGGCCAGAAGAAAGCCTCTTCTCTCTAAAAAGAACACAGCAGCTCGGCTTAGGTTTGCAAACTTGAATCTGAGCAAGCCACAAGACCTCTGGAACAATGTTCTTTGGACGGATGAGAGCACAGTGGAAATGTTTTCTAAGAATACACAGCACCATGCTTGGAATATCAGCACAAACACCAACTGTCAAGCATAGTGGTGGAGGGGTGATGATTTGGGCTTGTTTTGCAGCCACAGTACCTTGGCACACTGAAACCATTGAGTCGATCATGAACTCCACCAGGTACCAAAGTATTTTAGAGTCAAATGTAAGACCATCTGTCTGACAGCTAAAGCTTGGTCCAAACTGGGTCATGCAACAGGCAATGATTCTGTCATGGTGTGCCATGGTGCGTTGTGGACCCAATATGCAAACTCGCAGAGGCAGAAGGATAACTCAAAAAGGGCTTTATTAGCCAACACACAAAAAATACAAAAGTCCAAAAGTATTCCTGGAGGTGCGGAAATCTCCAGGCAGAATCCAAATAACAAACCCGGGAGGAAGCCAGGGAGAGAACAAAAGGGAGACGAGGACACATCCAGGGAAACAACCAGTTTGACACGACGAGGACGAAACGGGAAGACAGGACTAAAATAGACAGAGACAGACCAATGAACGGGCGACAGGTGGAAGGGAACACAGCTGGACACAATCAGGACAGGAAGAGCAGCGGGGACCAAACAGACTACCAAAATAAGAAGAGACCTGACGCAGACAGAGACGAAGACCACTAGGGAAGAGAGAGGCAGGGAACCAGGGAAAGAAGAGGGGTGATGAGCTCCAAAAATAAACTAAGAGGGTGAACCATGACAGATTCCAAGCACACCTGCAAATCTACAACAAAATAGTGCTGTATAGCAGTGCTGTACAGAAGAGTGGGCCAAAATTCCTCCAGAACAAATGTGAGACTAATAAAGCCAGAAAACCACAACTTCAGTTTAGGTGGTTCTACAAGCTAGTGAATCATGGGGTGTACTTAGGTTTTCACATGACTGCATACTGTCAGTACAGAACCGCTTACTAAGCTTCATCCATAGCATTTTTGGTAATATTAATCACTTATGTCAGAAACAATAGTAAATGTGATCCTTTGATGTCAAAGATAAGTGGAGGGGAGTCTAAGGTGTGAAATAGCCTTTAATTGTTGGAAATCATTTATGATTAATTTCTATAAAATTATACAGGAATTGGTGCTAATTTTACCCATCTGAAAATAATACAGACATTTTCATAGAGTTTAGCATTTTAGCAGTTTAGTAATGTTTGGTATTGTAGTAAAATTTACACCAATGGCTTACTCATTCTACTAAGAAATTTAGCAGCCATAATAATGAATATTGTTGGAGCAAAATTATGAAACCAGCCACAGGGGCCCACAAGCCAGCATACTCCTAGTGCCAGTTCCAAGCCCGGGTAAATGGTGAGGGTTGCAACAGGAAGGGCGTCCGGCGTAAAAACTGTGCCAAATCAAATATGCGGATTCATAACACGACTTCCATACCGGATCGGTCGCAGCCCGGGTTAACAACGACCGCCTCCGGTGCCATTAGCCATTTAACTATGCTACTGTTGGCCGAAGACCAAGGAGGGGGAGGGGGGGGGGAAGGGTGGC
>VUQH01088554.1:2528-30256 GCA_015106775.1 Etroplus canarensis | reverse complement strand
AAGAGGGGGAAAGCATATTAGGAAGCAGAGAGAGAGAAGGAAAGGTAGGAGGGTGGAGGATGCACTGGAGAGAAGAGGAAAGAAAGTCAGTAGAAACAAGACAGAGTGCATAAATAAGAGGAAGCCAGGTGGAACGGTGAAGATGCAAGGAGTAGAGGTAATGAACGTGGATGAGTTTAAATACTTGGGATCAACCATCCAAAGCAACGGACAGCGCACAAGACAGGTGAAGAAGAGAGTGCAGGCAGGGTGGAGTGGGTGGAGACGAGTGTCAGGGGTGCTTTCTGAGCAGCGAGAGTGAAAGGGAAGGTTCACAAGACAGCAGGTAGTGAGACCCGCTGTGATGTATGGTTTGGAGACGGTGGCACTGACAAAAAGACAGGAGGTGGAGCTGGAGGTGGCAGAATTGAAGATGTTTAGATTTTCTCTGGGAGTGACCAGGATTAGAATCAGAATCATCTGATTCTGCAAGGGATAGGGTGAGATGGAGGCATATGAGCCACTGTGGTGACCCCTAATTGGAGCAGCCGAATAAAGAAGAAGAAGACTGGATTTGAAGCAGAATACAGCACTGTGCAAAAATCTTGAGCCACCTTTATTTCTTTATTTTTTTGTTTCCAGTGAGCCAGACTTAGTTGTCATTTTTTAAATGGTCATGAGCAATAGTTCTCCAGTGTCAGGGCCCCCTGCCCTCCAGGTCCTGAGTGACCTGTATCTGTCTTTTTCTATTTCTTGTGGTCTTTCTTTCCTGTCTCCCTGTCTGGGTTGGATGTGGGTGTTAACCATTTGCTTAGTTCTCAGGTGAAGGCACAGCTAAGGTGGAGTATGCTGGCACAACTGGAGCTCATCACTTGTTACCAGTGCTATTTAAGCCCTAGCTATAGCAGATGAACAGTACCTGAAAGTCATGCCCTCAAGAAATAGGGGAAAAAAATCCAAAAAAAACCTGACACATACCCTGAGAGATCCATCTGGCTCTTCACTTGATCTGTCTAGTGTTCACTGAAACCTCATTAGAAATGGTCTCAGTGGAAGGCTGCTGTCAAAAAGCCATTCTTAAGGGAGGGAAATGGGGAGAAAAGTCTGAGGTATGCCAAATTACACAAGAACTAGTCTGAAAATCTGTGGCAGAAGGTCTTCTGGAGTGATGAATCCATATGTGACATTTTTAGATAAATCATTATCAATATGTAAGGAGAAAAGTGCAACAATGAGTATGTACAGCCGTCTGTAAAACACAGTGGAGGCGCTGTCATGGTTTGGGCTGGGGATCTTGTCAAAACTGATGGAATTATGAACTCATATAAGCATCAGATTTTGATCCACCATGCAAAACCATCTGAAAAGCATCTTGACTGTCAACAGCATCCTTTTTCACAACGACATAGATAGAAAAACACATGATGGAACACTGTCAGCCATGGTTCGGCCTCCTTAGAGCCCGGACCTGAAGAAATGTCAAGAGAGCTTGCCAAAAAGAAAGTTCTGGCTGTTGCCAAAGAATAAAGGTCATCAAACCAAGCTGGTTAGAGGCGTACAAATTCTGTTTTTGTCTTATGTACTAAATTTACATTTATGTTTGCACAGGATTCAATAAATCATCAGTATATTTTACTGCAAAATATGAGGCAAAGAGAGGTGGGTCAAGACTAAACTTACATAGTCACAGCTTGCTAAAGGAACAATTATGTAATTGCATACAAACATTTTATTATTTTTCTACTACTATTCGTTCATCCGGAGGCCCCGAGGCAGAGACGTGTTTTGCTGGAGATCACTGAAAAAACTCCGTTCAGAGACAAGGCGACACTCATGCAAATGCCTAACCTGTTGGGCAAATACAAATTTGCCATAATTTTATTATTCTTGTGAGTTGCTGCTCTGTGCTGTTTACCCCGGCAGCTGCCACAGAAACACTGAGCTCACTTAGACTCAGGAAAAAGGGTGAAAGACTTTTCTGTTGCCTTTACCTGGAATATCTGGGCGGTGACCCTGCCAGAGTGACGCATGGCTGACTGATCTCTGCGGTTTCATGTGTGTGAAATTATACAGTCAGTCAGTCATAAGAGAAGCACAAATCCATTACAGAAGGCAGCAACCAAAGTGTTTAACTTTATTTACCCTCAACTAAAGTGACTGCAAACATCGAGACCCTGAATTTATTCTGTAATGAGGCAAGCATGTGTGATTTCTCTGAAGTTTTTATTTGCACATTTTTATTTGCCCCAGTGAAGAACCAGTGCTTTGTAAATAAATGCATATATTATAGCATTCATTTGGTTTCGTTCTATAAAAATCTCACGAAAAGACCAACAACACTTAATACTTGATTGTTTCTTCATCCTTCAGTAGAACAGACTTACAGCAGATTTATCCACATTTGTTCTCTAGTATTTACAGCAGCTATGAGTGTGTGTGGGACGGAATCACAGCACACCGCAGCATGTGCTCATGATTGGTTTCATGAAATTAATAACAACAATAACAAACCTTAGATTATAACCTGCTTTGTCCTTTTTACTGAGTGAATACAATGCGTCTACAGATGAAAGATAAACAGCTTTGAATGTGAACACCTAATCTCGAGTTTATTATGCAGCAGGTGACAATGTGTTTGAAAGAGGCACAGCCCCCGGATACAACATCAATAACATAAAACAAGTGCACAAATGAACACAGTCAAAGTTAGGGGAAAAAGAACACTGTAATGTCTACAGCAAGGGTATTTCTACAGAGCCTCTGAACTCCCAAAAGGTGATAGTTTTTAGACTGTGTGCACAAGTTATTTACCTGTGCAGACATGCTTATCTGTGTGAATGAGTTGTTACAATTCGGTTAATCATCTGTGTGAACCCATTTTTTTTTTACCTATGCAAACATTTTTATTTATCCGTGTGAAGAAGTTATCTTTAAAAAGGGCACAGATGAATAACTTGCGTGGACAAAATGTCACCTCATGGTACTTCAGTTGCTCTGTATATGTCTTCTGAGGTTACCATCATGGAACAGACAACGGGTTCATTTTCCTTGCTCCACAGAGTAACCGTGCACTGCACAGCCTTGTGGAAGATGATTAGTTATCAGACACAGAAAACTCAAAATACTCAACCAACCAACAGGACAAGCTGTGGGTTACAGGCATGAAATCCTCTAGAAATGAAGCATGGAGTGAGTAGAAGCTATACTGCTAATTCTGCTGCAGTCTCATTAAACAGAACAGTGCTGAAAGTCTCTTGTATGATAGTTACTGCTCAGTAAAGAATGCATATTTTACAGTTGGGTTTTTGCTTACTGTACTGTTTATTTGAAATACTAGCTGCTAATGACCTTTTATCTTTCTCACCCTGTGAATTTAGTTTGGCCTTTTTTGTGTCCAGTAAGGCCACTTTAGTCACCTAGTAATCCTGAAAGTACATGCATGTTTTTATTTATGTGTTATTTATGCTATGTTTTACTGTTTTCTTCCTTTTTTATGCAGTGAGCAAAGGATAAAAAATGATTTCATTTTTGAGTAGTTTTTGCCATAGCATGGATTAAGCTTTGTGTGTACCTTCGGCTGCTCCCTTGTATTCTCTCACAGCAGATTAATCCACATTGGTAATTTGGGAGATGTTTTATGTCAGATGCCCTTCCTGACACAATCCTCCATGGTGAGAGGGACTTAAGCTTTGTATTTAAAAAAAAATTGTTTTAAAGAAATTCCACTGTTAAAGTTTGACAAGGTTTACCCCAAAAAACTGATCTGAAATCAATCACGTGGTTAAGATTTTTGTCTTCTACACAAATATGTTATTTTATACTTTTAATGTATTCAGTTTAATCCTAAAGTAAGCTTTCCTATACCAAGCTAATTCTAATCTGAATCAGAATATATTATTAATCCCAGGGGGGAAAATAGCTTACATTACAGACACTCCCTTAAGTATACATAAATATGAATATGAAAAATAAATATATAAACCCAATAGACAGTGTGTAGCATAGGTGCCAATAGAGGATAGAATGAAAGTATTTACAGTCACATAGATATACAGAAATGAGTGAATATGAAAAGTGATATTGAGGGGCTCATTCCAAGAGTCGAGTGCTTCTCATTCAGATGATATATAATCTGAATATGACAAAAGCTCCAATGTTCTCATAAGAGGAATCAGAAAAGGATGTTTCCCTTCTCCTTAAGATGAGGTGGGCTATGGGCCAAACACAATAGGAAAGGTAATGCATGGTAACAGATTAAACAGATTATTAAACTAGAAAACATCCATCTGTAGGAGCATAGATAAAAAATAATGTAAAATAATAGAAATGAACCAATTTGTAAAAATAAACCAGCCACAGAGGCCCACGAGCCAGTGTACTCCTAGTGCCGGTCCAAAGCCCGGGTAAATGGTGAGGGTTGCATCAGGAAGGACATCCAGCGTAAAAACTTTGCCTAATCCAGTATGCGGATTCATAATGCGCTGTGGCGATCCCTAACAGGAGCAGCCGAAAGAAGAAGAACCAATTTGTAAAAATACCGTAATTAAAATTCAGTTGGTAACAGTGGGTTTTTCCATGTTATCTTTTGTATTTTGGGGGATTTTTGATATTAAATGAATGGTATTTACATGTGTAAAGCTAATTTTAAAATGATGTGTAAACACAGACACTGCTGTAATGCAAATCGGGCTTAAAATTGCAGAAGAGTGCTGGTATTAGTTGAGTTTTATTATGTAATTTCATATTTCATTGTGTTTTTTAAAAACCCATCCATTTTCTTCAACTTATCTAATGTAGGGTCATTGTAAAAATCTTGCATATTTTATAGATCAATAGATCATTAATGTTAAAAAAGCATGCCCACATATTAAATTAATTGATTTATTTAAGCGTTATGGATTATTTGTTTGTTTGCTTTTTAAAGAACATAAACTACAGTAATTCATTGATTCTGTAAAAAAAAAGTAAGGTAATCATGGAATCAGACTGTAGATGTTATACACTTAAAATATTTTCTAAATTTTTGTTATGAAAACTTGAATAACATATCTATTAATAAGCAAACGTATAGAATTAGAGAACTTATTTCTTTTGCTGTGACTTTTCATAAAATGCATCTAATTTTAGATATGAACTTACAGTATTAAACTCAAGTTAACAGATTGATCTATTACATAAGCATTACATATTTGTGACATTATGTTAAATTTGCAGCTGTGTTTTTAAAGTTGTTTCCTGTGAAAAAGAGAATGAAATTCTCTTTAAAAAATAAGAATTTCATCGTTGTTCACAGTTTTTTCCAGGTTATTTTATATTACACGTTAATTCACAGTCTTTTTATTGATATTTCATTCATTTAAAAATAACAGGAAATTTCTGTAAAATCGGCAAACCTCTGGTGAATTGCAGATTTTTTTTCTGTCCAAATTTAACTACTTAGCAGGTGCAATAACCTTGAATTTGACAAGCACTTAAGAAAATAGATGAATGGATGGAACAGGTGCAATAATACAGTGATAATACAGTACCCTAAATTGGCATCATGTTTGCCTTTGCAGGTGGATAATTTCTACCCAGATATAACTCAAATGTTCGAATAACTCACTGGATATACATTCACATGGTTGGCTGATCTCTCTATTAGCTTTAGGGCTTTCTAGTTTTTTTTAACCTTAGCAATAAGTGATACTGATTTACCTCTGTTGGACTGACTGACTCTCTGGAAGTAGTTTCTAACACTGTATAATGGGAATAAAATATGGAACAAATGGCAGCAAAGTACTTTTTGTAAAGTAGGTAAATCAAAACCTTCATATGTGTGTGTGTGTTTGTGTGTGTGTGTGTGCGTGTGTCCCTTTAATCCACAAAAGAAGCATCTCTCCCCTCTGCCTTTCCTTTTTTAAACAGACATACTGGATACACTCACCGGCCACTTTATAAGGTACACCTTTTCAACTGCTTGTTAAAGCAAATATCTAATCAGCCAAATTACATGTCAGCAACTTAATGCATTTAGGCATGTAGACATGGTCAAGACAACCTGCTGAAGTTCAAAAAGAGTTTCATATTGAGGAGGAAAGGTGATTTAAATGAATGGTTGTTCGTGCCAGACAGGCTGGTCTGAGTACTTCAGAAACTGCTGATCTACTGGGATTTTGCGGCACAGTCATCTCTAGGTTTTACAGAGAATGGTCCACGAAAAAATAATATCCAGTTAGCAGCAGTTCTCTGGGCAAAAAAGATGCCTTGCTGAACACGTTCAGAGATGCTCTGCAGCAGAAGAAGACCACACCAGGTGCCACTTCTGTCAGCTAAAAGCAGACTGAGACCACAGTTTGCATGGGCTCACCAAAATTGGATGATATAAGATTAGAAAAATGTTGCCTGCTCTGATGAGTCTCGATTTCTGCTGCAATATTCAGATGGTGGGGAGAGAATTTGGTGCAAGCAACACAAAAACAGGGTTCTATCCTGTTTTGTATCATTGTTCAGGCTACTACGGGTGGTGTAATCATGTGGGGGACATTTTCTTGGAACACTTTGGGCCCCTTAGTACCAACTGAGCATCTGTAGTGTTGTTGTCCATGTCCATCCCTTTATGGCCATAGTGTACCAACCGTCTAAAGGCTCTTTCCATTAGAAAAAACCCCCATGTCACAAAGCTCAAATAATCTCAGACTGGTTCCTTGAACACAACACTCGAATGGCCTCCACAGACACCAGATCTCAATCCAGCAGAGCAACTATGGCGTGAGGTGAAACAAGAAACTTGCAACACGTGGAGCCGACAAATCTGCAGCAACTATGTGATGCTATCATGTTGCTATGGACCAAAATCTGTGAGCAATGTTTCCAGCACCTTGTTGAATCTACACCACGAAGAATTAAAGCAGGCAAAAATTAAAGAAGGCAAAAGGGGGTCAAGGTGTACCTAATAAAGTGGCTGTGGACCATATATATACAGACTGACTTTTCAGTACCGTAAATAATTTACTATATTTACCATATATCCATCTCTGTGATACAAATCTACAGCAGACTATGGTGAACTAGACAGAAGTGCCTGTCTATAAATGCAAAACAAAGAATCCCAGAAATTATTTCATGAAACAAAAATATATTACAAAAGATACAATGAAAACTAATCAGAACTGTAAAATAATTACATATTTATATATATTTCAAATATATTAGTAGGGGCAGGGGATAGGAGAGAAAAAAAATCACATTACCATGGTGTAGCTGTGAATAATCCAGCAATTTTAACTCTTCATATCCTCTTGACTAATATAGAAAGCTTCTTTGTCTGTGCTACTAATGTTCTTGCAAAAGAATAAATTCCTCTTTTTTGCTTCTTAATGATGCCCCCTGCGGATTGCAACTGAAAGCATGCGGTTTCTTTTCTGCCCAGTTCTTTGGATTCTCACTGCAGCAGGGAAAAAAAAAACACTTGTCAGTACCTGTGAGTAAGATATTTCTTCACATGAATCACAGCATGTCTTTGAACAGCACCCTCACCTTTAGTGCATTCCACTTGGGGTTGCTCCCACTGTCCATCTGACTGACAGCGCACTAGTGGCGGACGGCGCTGTCTAAATCCTGGGTTGCACTGATAACGAATGATGGAGCCGATCGGGTACACCGCCCTCTTTTTACCAAACGTACGAGCATTTGCCACCTCTGGTGGAGCACCGCAGGACACTGAAGACAGAACCAAAGGCCACAGAGCATCAAACAATGTGTTTCTTGCATCAAGTAGGGTCCTCTCAATAAGTGTTGGAATAGCAAGGCCAATTAATTTGTTTTCACTTCACACTAAAGACATTTGTGTATAAGATGAAAACATGAATATGAGAAGAGAGATCAGAGTTTCAGGTTTTAATCCCTGTTTTTTCAGCTAGATATGTTAAACAGAACACATTTTGGATCGAACTGCTCAGTTTTTCAAGTGAGCATAAGTACTGGAAGATGACAAGTGACCCTGTTACCCAGGTGTCTTATAGGAGATTGATTGTTTAATCATGAAGTAGCCCTGGATATCTGCTCTCACTTTAAGCTTTGGCTTTCACCTGTGAAGACTGTATTTGCAGTTAAGAATGGTAGAATGTGAAGACCACAGAACTGTCTATGGGAGAAAAGCATGCCATTCTGAAGCTGAGAAAAGGGGGAAAAAAAAAATCCAGCAGAGGTATTTCAAAAACACTGGGCATAGCCAGTACAACAATTTGTAACAGCCCGAAAAAAGAAAGAAACCACCAGATCAAACCAGGAAAACAACTGATTACAACCAACAGATGAGAGTAGTTCAGAAAGAGCCCAAAACGACAGTATGTATTATCATGTTACAACCTCTAAAGAGTGGGGGTGAAAATATCACAGTACAGTGTTCCAAGGAGACTTTGAGAACAACAGTACTGCAACATGCAAACCACTCATCAGCAGTAAAATTTGGAAAGACAGGATAAAATTTCCAAAAAAGTACAGAGGTGAGCTGGACAAGGTTTGATTGACTAATGAGACAAAGATGAACCTTTTGCCGAAGTGATGGAAAGGTCAAAGTATGGAGAAAGAAGGGATCTCTGAAGCATGGTGGAGGCTGTGCCTTGGATTGGACTTGTATGGCTTGGAAAACATTCTGTTCCAATACTTAGGCTGCCTGGGTGGTTTGATACAAAATGTGTAATCTGATGTAAATACAGGAAATAGAAGCTGAAACTCTGATCTCGCTCCTCATATTCTTCTTTTGATCTCACAAATGTCTTCAATACAAAACAAAAAACTAATCATTAGGCCTTGATGTTCCAATACTTTTGGAGAGGGCTGTATACTGTATAACAGATTGGATTCAGGTCCAGACGTGGAAGAAGAAATTACCATTTCCAAACATAAACTAGAAATAGCTATTTTTACTAGGTTTGTTTATGGAACCTCTACACCAGCAAACAGAGGAGGCGGTGCCCACAAGGCAGCCAGTGGGAAGATAACTTAAAGGGAATAGAGTGAATGAACTGAGATAACCAGGTTAAATTAGTGGAAGGCCGCTTTAGTAGAGTCTTAGAATATGAATGCATCTAGCCAGAAATTATCATAATTGGTCCATTTTAGCAACTTTAAAAGGTAGCAATGTCAGGCAGTGGCCCAAAATCTGTCTATAGAGCTCTAAATCCCCAATCCCACATTGCGAAAGTGATTATGAATCAACGCAAAATTAGTTTATAATGAATCACAAACACATCGAAACCCTTCATGATTGGATTTGTTGGGTGTTGTAATGATTTGCAAGACTCTGTAAACTCTTCCTATTGTCGTGAAAGTCAGGGTGCCAGTTTTGAAATCATGAGCGTCCTAAACTGTTGTAAATGCTTTGTGAATGTCGTAAATGTATTATAACCTTTTCTAACCACATCAAGCTGGTCAGACAAATTTTTCCCTCGGTGAAGTGTCGCCAGTGTTCACGGAGCAGTTGCGAGGCAGGTAGACACCTCACCTTGTGAAAGCCAGAAGTACCTCATAACATGCTGTGTGAATTCTGTTTCCGAAACAATTCATCACATTTCATATTTTTACTGTAATGTAGAGGAAAATTGCATTTTATTCTAGGTATTTTCCCGACAGCCTGAATCTCTGTATTAAACATCAGCTCTCCAGATGCCACCCACTGAACAGGAAGGGGGAGAAAGTTGAGGTCAGACACACTGCTCTGTAGAAAATAAGCATGGGAAATGATGACAATATACAAAGAAGAAAACTGATTAAACATGATTCATTTTGTGAAAGCAGAGTTGGGAGGGATAGGTACTCTCCACTGTTCATACCTCTGGTTTGCACAGGTGCTTATGGAGGACATCTAGGGGCTTTTTGTCTCTTTGTTCTTCCATGCTGAGGTCATCTCTCAGCTCTTAGGTAGAAAGTACTCTCTGTGAGGATCATTTCCCATGCATAATCATCTCACAAATGAACCCTGAGAGTCTCTTTTTGTAGACAAATGTATCAGAATAAAACAACTGTGGATATGAGTTAGACTCTGGAATTTAAATATTTTACACTGAACGTGTACTGTTGTTATACATACTTCTGTTTGAATAAACTACCCCCCACAAACATACAGTAAGATCGAATTTGTTAGGTTTATCACGAGTTGTTAACCTTTAAAAATTATGTATGGATGACCCTGGAAATAACTGTCTGTGGTTTGTGGTAAATCACTGGCAGATTAAGATTACACTGAAAAGGTAAATGTAAGTTACAGTGGAGTCAGATTTGGAGGTTGATAGATTAAGATAAAATAGGGAGGGGAATTTGGACTCTCTCAGATGGAAGAACGATGGGAGACAAGAATTCCCCAATGCTTCTGGTACTGCTCTGCTTCTTGACACCGGAAGCCCAAATCGCTTCCTCTTTACTTTGTCTATTTTTTGCTGCTGCAATAAAGTTTGCTGCCAGTACCCTGAACTTCTCCGGTGCCTTATTGAGTTCTCAGATTTTATTGAGAACACTTTGAGAGTTAGTTGAGATTCCACTATTTCAGAGGCCAAAAGGCCCTCAGGGCTCTTTCTGTCAGTTTTTAAGGCGATAGTGGAAGTTGAAGGAGTTGTAAATACATCATAACCCAGAGGGCACTCCACAATGAATTTCATGTCACCTTGATTCGTAATCAAATTTGCATAAGTGGAAACTCAGATTATAGGTTTTGCGAAAGACTTTAAAGTCAATGCCAACATACCCGAGCCTCTCTTGCAGGTGAAAGGTAGATGATAATTGCAGGGTACATCGTTCCACTGGCCGTCTGCATGCCAGATCATCACCACGCAGTCTTCTTCAAAGCTGACGTAGTTATCTGGCTGGTTCGGCCTCCAGTTCTCATATTGCTGAAGAGAAGAGAAGAAAAAGGTGAACCTCAGAATGTAAAAACAAGTAGCCGGGACTTTCCAGACTGACAACTGTCCTGCTGTGTCGAATGTTGTTTATGGCTTATGGTTTATGGTCAGTTGTATCTCGGTCCCTAGCTCTACCTAGACGCTCATTCTCTCAACTGTTTGATGACGCCTTTTATGTTTGTGCGAGTGCAGCTTTAGCTCCACATTGCGGTTGCCCTCTTCCAACTTCCAATCAGAATTTCAGATCTAGGATTCCCCTGACTCGCTGCAACTTCAAAGTTTATAAAAATAAGTTGTGTGCATGGTCATAAAATGAAAGGCATAGAATACAAAGAGCAGTATGAATGGATGAATGAGGCTTATAGTAAAAAGCGTTTTGAGCGCTCAGTCAGAGTAGAAAAGCGCTATGTAAGTGCCAGTCCGTTTTATAAACACTATTATCGACAGCAAAAATCTCAACAAATATTAGATTTGTTAATCAGCAAAAACTTTTCTGTTTGCACAATGGATAAAATGGCAAAATGGATAACAAATAGACATTCTGCATACGAAAATTTAAAAAAAACCATGTATTTAAAGAAACACACGCTCCTTCAGCCCTTCTCTGTATGAACATGTGTTGCCAACAAAAATGACATTTATTTCAGTTCAGTTAAAACAGCAATCAGATCACCCACTTAGTATGTCTTTATACACAATTTCCTTTTCACGTACTTTCTCGTTTCTTTCTGTAAGGGTGGACGCCTATGCTACTGGTGAAATGCTGCCCCCCTCTGGTGAGAGTTTGCATATTTCTTGAAGAGGGATCTTACACATTGCTCCTTTAAAGGAGATCAATCCCTTATATATCATTTCCTTTTGTCGGTATTGTTCTACACACTCTGGGTGTGTAATGAGGACGGCAGCGTCTGAACCGATGGAGCTGCGACTTTATGCAACTGAAATACCCACTTCTGCAAAACCCGTGCTTTTATTACTGACGCCGGTTTTCTTTTTTACCCTCATGTTTTTTCTCACCTGGTCATGAAGCCAGTTTGCGTGTGTGTGTGTGTGTGTGTGTGTGTGTGTGTGTGTGTGTGTGTGTGTGTGTGTGTGTGTGTGTGTGTGCGATTGCGCCTGTATGGTATTTTTATGCCTCTGAATAAATCCACTTGAGCGGAGGTGGGTGGAGTGGTGCGGCTAAGAGAGTGTTTATGTCAATCAGGTGGTGCAGCACTATTCAGGGACTTGTTTTGGAATGATGTTGCATTTTCATTTTCACCTGCTCAGACAACCTTTTATCACAAGTGGAAACACTCATTTCCATCGCTTTAGTTGGCAGAGGCACACGAACAGGCCAAAGCTTTACATGCATTTGGAGTGTTAGAAAGCTTAAAGGCAATTAGGAACATGCATGTGATTTAAGCACATGTTTCACTGATGTTTTTGCAGCTGGCCAGTGGGACAGGCTGGCAGCGAGGCTGACATTTTTTGTGGTTCTCCTACTATGGAGAAAACCTAGGAGGGTCGTGACTTTAAAAGACACACAATGAGGGAAATCAAGAGAGAAAGACAGGAAGCAAAACTAACACAGGACACAAAGGGACCAAGGTATAAAGACAGAAATGAGATACAGGGAGGCACAGATAGAGGCGCTGTTTGCCACTAGGCAAGGCAAGGCAGCCGTTTGGGTCCTCAGGCCAGTAGGGGACCTCTATGGACTGACAAACTTTAAACTACAGTAGTGGCAATATGCAAAGAGTGCAATGACAGTAAGAGAGACCTGACCACCCCAAAAGGGGCCCCATGTGACTCCACTCATTTCCATTGCAAGTGGCATGCATGATTACCTTATCACTAGAAATGACGAAGTAAAACTGGCAAGAGACTCAATAACATCACAATAATAAAGGTCTTACAATAAAAGTAATCAATAACAGGAACTAAGACTCACAAAATACTAGGATAACACAGAAATTCTAACTGGAAATCAAAAAGTTACACTCCCAGCCCGTATTAGGTTCATCTGTTCAACTGCTAAGTGTCTAACTAGCCAATCACATGGCCCTAACTCAACTCATTTATGCATGTAGACATGATCAAGACAACCTGCTGAAGTTCAAACCAAACATCAGAATGGGGGAGAAAGGTGATTTCCATGACTTTGAATGTGACGTCGCTGTTGGTGCTAGACGGGTTGGTCATAGTATTTCAGAAGCGGCCAGTCTACTGGGATTTTCCTGCTAAACCCACAATCCACAGCCAGTGGTCCAGAAAAGAGAAGCTATCTGGTGATTGGCACTTCTCTGGGCAACGATGCCAGAGGTCAAAAGAGAATGACCAGACTGCAGAAGCTGATAGGAGGGCAACAGTGACTCAAATAACTACTTGTTGCAACCAAGGTATGAAGAAATAAATCTCTGAACGCACAACACATCAAACCTTGAAGCAGATGGGCTACAACAGGAGAAGACCACACAGGGTGTCCAGTGGTAGAACTGCATGTACCGGATGTACAGTTGTCAAATTTGCAGCAAATGCATGAAGATGTTGAGTCAACATGGTCCAAAATCTTTGAGGAATGTTTGCAGCACCTTGCTGAATCTACAATGACTATAAAAAGTATTCACCTCCCCTCGGACGCTCCACCCTTTTATTGCTTTGATAAATGAAATAACTGGTCAATCATGGGGGAAGACTTTTTACAGGTGCACGCCACAAAAAATTAAGGCAGTTCTGAAGGTAAAGGGAGTGAAACCAAACAGAAATAATGAATCCAGAAACTTCAAAGTACCTTAAAATCTTTGGACCAAAACTGGGGAACTTGACATTTTGTTTGAGGTTGGTTTCTGTCTTGTTGGTGGTTTGTCCTTTGCTGTGTTAAACATATCTTTTTGTTTGTGACTGTGTTTTTTTCTGTCTTTTTGTGCTTTGAATCCCTTTGTGCTGCTGGTAATTTATCTCTCTGTAATGGTTTTGTTTCTAACAAGAAATTGGTGCCTGTTTTGCCATTCATCCATGCCCATAAGATTGTAAAAAAAAATCTTACACCCTTATAACAAAGTGCAACGCCCCCACTCACCAGTGGAGTGCCGTCTGTCCATTGGAAGTCATTCTCTACTGTTTTGTCATTCAGTCCGATCCACTGGTAGTCTTGGGCATTTGCTGTGGAAGGAAAAAAAGGTGGACAGACCTTTATCTCTCGCTATTATCTCACTGCTCCCATCTCTCAAACACATCACAAAAAAAAATTTAAAAAAAAATACACTCACAGTTGACAAAGTGTTGCTCCTCCGGTGAGTTAATGCTGACCAGGTGGGCGCTCATCTTCCGGCAGTGCTGCTCTGCGTCTGCCCACACCATCCTGTCAGTGAAGTGCAGGTAGCAGTTCCCCTGAAATTTAGTCCAGCCATCGTCACATGGCATCTCCTCTGCAGCCACAATGCCAGAGAGAGACAGCCTGCTTATTACAGTGCACGGTCTTCTAAATGCAACTCGGATAAGACTCATACATTAAAGACTATTACTCATCCACAACCACAAACCGGTGCTGAGGAGTAAAGCAAAGCATCTCCTCCTCTCATTCTTGTTTCTCGCTCTGTTACTGTTCACAAACAGTGAAGTGCTTCAGTTTGACAAATTCAGGGCTCACCTTGTGAGTCAGCAAGAAACACACTGGTTTAGTGTCCTGCACGGTCTTGATGACACAGCGAGTTTCCATCCTAACCTGCTAAACAAACGTCTCCAAACAGGCAGGAAAACTATGCATAATGACCCATACTCCAGCTGGTAGAGTACTGCACAATTTCCACTTTGCAGTTCACTGTAACATTCAAAGGCTTCATTCATTCTGCTGCTTCATTCTGTTTAATTTCAATTTAAGGGCCAGTTAAACCAAGTTAAACAAAACACCTGGATTTTTCCGCTAACTCCTTGTACTATTTTGCTATATGTGTGCAGCTTTGGATGCATTTGAGACCTGTGAGTTTTCTTTCACTATCCAGACACAACATACTTTAACATGTCGTATTACTATAATTCAGACAAAAAATAGGTTATTGTATTTGGCACTAAAAACCTCAGAAACACAGTTTCCTACTCTGGATACTCTGGATGGCTTTACTTTTGTCTCCAGTAACACTGTGGGGGACCTTGGAGTCATTTTGGACCAAGATATCTCCTTCACCACGCACATTAAATAATATCTAAGCACTGCACAGTACTTTCAAAATCAGAGCATCACGCTGCCTCAGAGTGTTCTTTCAGCCTTCGTCTCACCCTATCCATGCATCCTCTTCTGTCGCACCAGCTGTCTTCATGTCCTCCATGACATCCATGAACCTTCTCTGTGGTGTTCCTCCTCCTGTCTGGCAGTTCCATTTTCAGCATCCTTTGTCCAACAGATTCACTGTCCCTCCTCTGTCTGTGTTTTTAATAGGCTTTGTGTTCAGCTTTTGTTTTGTTTTTTTAGGATGATCATTTCTTTATTCTTAGACTTCATTGTTTGGAGGGTTAGTTCTGTTTCTTGTTCATTTTCATGCTTTACCTTCAGGTTTTGGATGTATGTTTTATTACTTGTAGTTTTGGCTTTAGAGTTCAGTTCAGGTAGTCATGTTTGGGTTAGTCTCCTGAGATCTTGTATTTCTTGTATTTTGTATTTGCTGCTGCTTCCCTGGATATTTCCCTTGATTATTTCTGTGGAGTTTGGGTCTTTGTGAATTTCCTTCCTGTCCTCATCATCCCTGGTTCCCTGACTGTGATCACCTGTGTTCCTCTCCCTCCTGTTCCTCATTGGTTATCTGTTTGTGTGCATTTATAGTCCTGCCTTTCAGTTTGTCTTTGTTGTAGTGTAAGTTCACACCCTTGTGTGTTTCCTTGCCTGTTATCAGTTTCCTACTCTAGTTATTCTTAGGGTTTTGCTGCAAACAGCCAAATAAAGGCTTGTTTTATGTTCATATGGTCTTCCTCGTCTGAGTCAGCTTTTGGCTCCTCTCACTGCTACTCTCCCACCAGATCCTGACAATCTGCAAATGTCCAAACCATGTCAATCTTGCCTCTTTTACTTTGTCTCTAAACCACTCAACCTGAGCTGTCCCTCAAATGTACTCATTTCTAATCCCGTCCCTCCTGGTCGCTCCCAAAGAATATCTCCTCTGCGGTAACACCTCTGCGACCTCTGAGTTACAGCTCTTGGGATTTTTCAGTTTCTCTGAGGTCTGATCTTAAAGTTAATTTGCTGGGATCTCCAAATGTTTTCCACTTATGAATAATTTTTCTCACTCTAGAATTGTTTGAAAATGGCCATATAACCCTTCCAAGACTGATGGGCAGCAACAATTGCTTCTCTAAGATCATTGCTGATAACTTTCCTCCTTGACATTGTGTTAACACACAACTGAAAGCTCCACACCAGCAAACTGCCAACGCTTCTACTTTGAAAGAGGTGCTCAGACTGGGTGATGATCATTTAATCAAATGTGTTTGAGTGAGTAGGAGCACCTGTCTGCCATTTGTTCTCTTAATTCTCATGGAAGTAGTATGGATGTACTAATTTTTTCACACAGTCCATTTTGAGTTTTTGTTAAATAAACAATTCTTGTTCATCTGAGCTTATATCTATCCAATTTTGAGACCTGGTAAAGACCGTATGCTTTTATTTCCCGATACATAGAATCTTGGAGGAAATGGAAGAGGGTGTACTTTCTTTTTCACTGTAAGCATAATTCAAACTGATAAGTAGGCTGACTTACAAAGTTTATATTAGGCCAACAAGTTAATGCCTAACTTGTTGGCCTAGTAGCCAACATGATCCTAAGACAGGATCATATTACTATTTCAAGGCTTATAGAACAAGGAAATGACTTTAAAATGGCTTGAAACCAGCAGGAAAATACACAAGGAATAAAGTGACTCTTCAAATCTGTATTTCATGTTGATACTCACTGAGGAAAGTTAAAGACTAAACTATAAACCCTCAAACTGTTTGTGCGTTGAGGTCCAAGAGGTCTTGTTGCACTTAGCTCCTCTTTGGATGAGGTTGAGTTTGGTCACAAACCAATATTTTACAGAAGACCTTCAATTCAATTCAATTCAATTCAATTTAAGTCAGTTCAATTCAATTCAAGTCAATTCAATTCAAATCAATTCAATAGTGCCAATTCACAACAAAAGTCGGCTTAAGGCGCTGTAAGGTAACACTGTAAGGTAAAAATCCTATAGTGTTACAGAGAAAACCCCAACAATCAGACGACCCCCTATGAGCAGCACTTGGTGACTGTGGGAAGGAAGAACTCCCTTTTAACAGGAAGTGACCTCCGACAGAATCAGGCTCAGGGAGGGGCAGCCATCTGCCTCGACCACTAATGATCTACATTATATCAGTGAAACAGCAAAGATGCTGAAAAATACATAGACTGAAGGCAGGCAGCAAAAATCATCATCTGAGCCAAAGATCATCTCTGAGTAGAGACGGTTGTTAATTTGTCCTTCCAGAAACAAAGTTGCCCTGGATAATCTGTGACAGGACAGTTGCTGCTTTACAAAGAGGTTTAGGTTTAGGTTCAGCTGTTCAGCGTTTTCATCAGTATAACACCGAGCCAGTAACGCTCTGCTTGAATGTTTTTTGGGGGTTTTTGTGATTTGAGTAAACTTACCTTTTCGATACTTTCACCACCTTTTGCCAGTGTCAGAAGAAGAAAAATGGCTTGAATGGCAAACCAGAAACATCACTGAAACATGTCATGAGCCACCCAGGCTCCTCATGACTGTATTTTCACAGAGCCACAATGGTGGTGTATAGTATTTCTGTTTCTCTTGCTTCGGTTGTTTTTGTGAGTCTGTTGTTAGTATGTATTAGCTGAAGCTGATCTCGTACCAATCTCACAGCGCTCCCCTCCGTAGCTGGGCAGGCATAAGCATTTGAAAGAGTTTACAGTCTCCACACAGGTGGCTCCATTGGCGCAAGGGTCGGAATGGCACACATCTACCTCTGCAAAAAAGGGGAGGGCGGGTAACACTACTGTTTCAGCAAGGGGTGAGAATGGGAGGCGGGTGAGCAGGGTGAGGAAAAATAACTGCAACTTCAGATCCAACTTAGACTTACTGCATCCTGAATCATCATCTGTGTTCCTTAATTAATGGTTTGAGATCTTCAAGGTCAGCAAATAAGGATGATATAGATGTATATTGAAATATACACCAAATATTTAATTATCTTTCCAAAGGAACCACTAAATGATTTTTTAATTTTTGCAGCAAGTGCATGTTTGAATCATATTGGTTGCCAGTTTTACATAAGTTTTGGGACAATGATGCGTTTTTTTGGAATTTTGCCTCTATACGCCACCACAGTGGTTTTTAAAGCAATCAAAATATGATCAAAGTGCAGATTTTCTGCTTTAATTCAAAGGGTTCGACAAAAAATCAACTGTGTAGGAATTACAGCCAATGATTTTGAGAGACGTACACGTAATGGAACAACTTGAAATAAATTATGGAACAAAGCACAGAGTGTAGCCCTGTACAAATTAGAATTCATCCTGCTTCTTCGGCAATCACATCATGAATGAACACTACTGACCCAGTTCCACTGCCAGCCATACGTGTCCATGCCATAACACCGCCTCCACCATGTTTGACAGAGGATGCTTTGGATCATGATCTGTTCCTTTCCTACTTTACACTTTTCCCATCCCATCATTCTGGTTCATCTTCATCTTGGTCTCATCTGAATGTTTTCCCAAACTGTGCAGGTTCTTTTGTATGTTTTCTGGCTAAATTTGATCTGGTCTTCTTGTTCTTGAGATTTTGCACCTTGTTGTAAACCGTCTGTATTTACATTCATGAAGGTGTCTCTTGAGAGTGTGCTTGACTTGGCTAGATGTTTTGAAGGTTTTTTCTTACCTAAGTAAAGAATTTTGTGATCATCCACTTTAGTTGCCTTCGGTGGTCTTCTAGACCTTATGGTGTTGCTGAGTTGGCCAGTGCTTTCCTCCTTTCTAAGAATGTTCCAGATTGCTGTTTTGGCAACTTCTCAAGTTTTTGCTGTCTTTCTGGTAGGATTATTTTGAATTTCTCATCCTAATAATGGCCTCCTTCACTTGCATAGATATTTCTTTAGCCCTCAGATTGAGAGTTTCAGTAAACAACCACCAAATGCAAGTTCAGCACTTGGAATCAACTCCAGATATTTTGTCTGGAAGAAACAGTGCTCACCAGCCTATGACGTTGCCTGTCATTCAATTGCCCCATTACTTTTGAGCCTCTGAAAACGTTGGCCTATGTATATACAGTAGATGGCTGTAAATCCTAAACAGTTGATGCAATTCTTTTGCCAAACCCCTTGAATTGAAGTTGTAAGTCTGCACTTCAATCTCATTTTGACTGTTTGATTTAAAGTCCACTGTAGTGGTGTGCAGAGGCAAAATTACAAAAAAAAGAAAGTGCAACTGATCCAAAACTTGTGGAATTAACTGTACACTTCACACTACATGCGCTGTGTTGCAGCAGTTAGATTTCGCATGCATGCATGAGCAGATTCAACGTGCTGGCACAGCAGAGCAAAAACAACATATGGGCTGAAGAAGACACTTGCAATCAACATGAATGTGGTAAATCCTCAGAGCAGAGCTGATGCACACTTGACAAACAACCTAAAGTGGAAATCTTCCACACAAACACAGAGAGACCCAGAGAGAGTAAAGGAACAAAAAAAGAAATTAAAAGAACAAAACAGATCAGGACACAACAGCAGAGAGAGACAGCAGATTTCTGATGAGTCCAGTAAGGCAGAATCATAAACACTGACTACCATCACAGTCAGTTTAGTGTTTATCTGGCAATATCTTCAGGTAACAAGCTGATTAATACACAGACTGCAGAGTGACATTTTAACACATGCAAACAACAAACAGAGAAATGTCACAGGCAAGGTCTGTTAACATGGAATTGAACAAGGTTGCTATCACGGAAGGAAATTAGAAAGTTACCATTGCAGAAAGCAACTCCATCCTCAGCTGTGCATATAGCACCTCCACAGGGATTTGGCTCACATGGGTCAACGTCTCCTTGAAAAACAGGCAAACTGATTCACACATGATGTCCTTCACGAACGATGAACACCAGCGCAACTTTCACAAGGTGCATGCTTAAAAAGTTTCTGAAATGCAGTGGTTGTGGAGAGGGTGTAGCGGCAATGTAAAGTTAGGTCTTTAAGTTTGAGGAAAATTTCTGTAATTTTGCCTCTTTCTAATTTTGTGATTGGTAATTATTGCTATGAAGATGATGATGATGATTAAAATGACAAACCCTTCCAATATCAGGCATGCCTGCCATCAAGCAATGAAGCAGTGAATGTAGCAATACATTCTTTACAATCTTTCCTCACTCAAAAGGTATCCTTCAGCAGTTGTGTGTGATGCACTGGGTTATGGCCAGTTTGTAATTTTTCAAAATGTGCAGTAACTTTGGTGAAGGAGCATGAGCATGGGAGAGAGGAGGAATAAAAGTCAGTGGAAGCAAGACAGAATGTATATATGTGCATGACAGTGATGCAGATGGAATGGTGAAGATGCAAGGAGTAGAGGTGGTGAAGCTGGATGAGTTTAAATACCTGGGATCAGTTATCCAACTGTCAGAGCACAAGAGAGGTGAAGAAGAGAGTGCAGGCAGGGTGGAGTGGGTGGAGACGAGTGTCAGGGGTGCTTTGTGACAGAACGATAGCAGCAAGAGTGAAAGGGAAGATTTATAAGATGATGAGGCCGGCTATGATGAATGGCACTGACAAAAAGACAGGAGGCAGAGCTGGAGATGGCAGAGGTGAAGATGCTGAGAGTCACAGAGGTAAAGTTGAGATGGTTTGGACATGTGCAGAGGAGGGATAGTGGACATATTGGACAAAGGATGTTGAAGATGGAGCTGCAGGAGGAGAAGAGGAAGACCACAGAGAAGTTTCATGGATGTAGTGAATGAGGACATGCAGAGGGTTGGTGCGACAGAAGAGGATGTGCGAGATAGGTTGAGCTGGAGGCAGATGATCTGCTGTTGTCACCGCTAATGGGAGCAGTGGAAAAAGAACAAGATTAAGCAATGTTAACCCTAACCAACAAGTTTTTAGTGATCCACCAGAGAGTGAAAACAGGCATAAAGATAACCAGACATTTCGGGAACTGCAGTTAGCAGACAGTGTTTTATCTCAGAGGTTCATATTGTAGCTGCTGACACTATACTCAATACACGAACACCTTGTGCATAACAGCTGACAGCTGACAAAAGCGTCACATGATCCTGGGTTGAGAATGCATTAAACGGGCATCTCAGCAGGAACAGCTAGTGATGAATAATTTTTCCCGCTCACCCAACATACTGTCATAAATGTCATATCTTAAAACCCCTGTCAGAAAATACAAAGTGTGACAAGAATATTTTTTACCAACCTTTAACAGCGTCAGATGTCTGTACAGAGGCTGTTGTAGCTGCAGAGAGAAGTGCTGCAGGGACAACCACAGTATCTGAGGTTACAAAGATATCACCAGGGGTGTCTGGCTGTCCCGTCTCATTAGGGGCATCCTGTGGTCCTCTGGTGATCTCTGTCAGTTCCTGTTCACTGGTCGGAGAGGACACTGGCAGATCTACAGAGGGAGCTCCTGAAAAAATGGCACTGGTTGCAGACAAGTCAGTGTCTCCGCTGCCAGAGTAAAAGACAGAACTGCTTTCTTCTCCACTGTACTCCACTGACCCCTTGTCAAGCTCCATAAACAGTGTTGTGCCTCCAGATACCTTTTTCATTAGTTCGTCAGACAGGAACGTAACACTGCTGCCTTCTCCACTGGTAGAGGATTCGTCTCCAGAAAGTCCTGAACCAGACCCAGACTGAAAACTTGAGCTTCCAAATCCAGAAAAGTATCCACCACTTCCCTGTACAGAACTGGTGAGTAAAAGCCCAGATACCTCCTCCTCTATTCCAAAAGATGACCCAGTCAACTCAGTGAACCCTGACCCCTCCAAACCCACACCACACAAGGACTCAAAGCCACTTCCAGAGGCTGAGGCACTAAGATCACCACTGAGAATGCCTGATCCTGAAATGTCTCCAGAGCCACTGATTTCCCAGATACTTCCATCAAGCCCCTCATATTTACTAGAGGTGGTTGCATCAATCAGTTTATCATCCATCAATAAGATGTGAGCATCTCCACTCCCTGAAAGCTCTCCAGATTGTCCACTGCCACTTCCACTTTCCCCAGAGCTGTCTACAGAAGACCAGGTCACATCCCCACTACCACTACCAGAGCTGGCATCAGATGAAGGGAAAATAAGAATCCCTGTGCTACCTTCTCCAGCTTCTTGGAGTCCTCCTGAAGCTGAGCCCTCTCCAGAGAGAGTGCTGCCTGTGCCTGAAAAAAGAACAGTGATGGTGGATCCTTCTTCAACAAGACCTGATCCAGAAATATCTGCACTACTAAGACCAGATTCACCGCTGGGCAGGTCAGCACTTGCGCTGCCAGCCAGGTCTCCAGAACAAGAAAAGTCCCCAGAAGCAGAGCCATCTCTGAAGTCAACTCCACAGTCAGAGCCAGACAGGGCTCCAGAGCTAGATAAATCTCCAGAGATAGCCTGGTCTCCAGACACAGATGGCTCTCCAGAACTAGACTGCTCTCCAGAGCCAGACAGGTCTCCAGAGTGACCTCCAACTACAGACCCTGATCCAAAGTCTGCTGAGCCTGAGCCAGAGCCTGAAGGCTCCACGTCAATGGGAGGAGAGATGGAGGGAACAGCTGAAAATAGAAATAAAAGATGAGTGACTAGAAATAAAAGGGAACTTTGGATATTTATGAAGGAATTACTGTGACTTAAGATACCAGGAACTGATGTCAGGTTTAGAAGCACCTCCTCGATATCTGTGATGTTCAGTCCAGTTTCATTTGCAATAAGTAGAATGTCAACTGCAAGAAACAGGCCATGAGAGGTATAAAGGTAGAAGTCATCAATGATGAGAAGTAATCATAACCCTGTGTTTTGGAAAAAGACACCTGGAGTCCTAACAGCTTTTGATGTGTGCCTCAAAGAAAAAACTAAGAGAGCAATTTTAAAAAGCTAGGGGCTAGGATTAGGTGTAGGTAAAGGGGTCATGAATGATGAGAACATTCTGGATGAGCCTGTTAGATAGTAAACAGTGAAACATGTTTACCTCTGAAACAGTAAGCATCAAATCTTGCAGAGAGTTCAGGATAGCCAGTCTGGTTGGGGTGGTTGTACACAGTGTGCACTCCTGCTTTCCCTGCTCCGCACTCGGCACGGGGGTTGTTGATGGGATAACGGACACTACGATCTTGTAGCCATCCTGCACGGCACTTGTCAAAACCCATTTTCCAGGCTGCATAGAGCTGTCCTGTGGAGGCCAGTACAGCATTCTGTTCTTGACAGCTAGAAACAGCCTCATCATAAGTGAAACCTTCAGCAGATCCCACATGAAAAACCTCTCCTGTGGAGCAGATGAGAAAGAGATGTCAGTAAAAAATAAAATAAGATTCTGTTAGGTGACTATGAAGACTTAACTAAATGATAACCATTTTTTACCACCTTTGAGTCCATCAGTGTAACAGTATACATCATATCTCTCATCTGCTGGTCTCAGACCATAGGATTGAACCCCAGGTTGATCTCCCAGTTCTCCAGCGCACCTCTCAAGAGGGGAAACGACTGGATACCTACACAAGAGCAAATGATGGGTTATTGATCCTCATTTCAGACAGGAATCTCTTTACTTGCATGTTTAAATACAATCCAGATTTACCTAACTGTCTGATCCAGTAGCCAGCCTGCATCACACTGCTGATAGCCAGCTTCATATGCTGCTTGCAGCTGCTGTGGAGTAGCGATGGAGGCTCCGACACTCAGGCAGGCCAACTGGGCCTCAGTGAAAGTGAAGGCGTAACGGCCGGTGGCTGAGCGGTAATGGAAGACCACGCCTGCATAAGAAACAGTAGATATTTGCTCACTTATTAGGAATATAATTGCTAAGGACTCTCACTGGCCTTTCTGCAGTTATTATAGCAGGCATCAGCAGCTCAGTCACTGACCAGCTGGAGGTATGACAAAGTCTTTGCTTGGCTCTCTGCCTACATCTGGCTGAGCTGTGGCTGGCTCTATCTGGTCAGTGATGAGCTCAGTGACGTTTGGTGGCTGAGGCAGAGGCAGCTCAGTGGGGCTTTCTGTGTAGGTGAAGTCCACATTGGTTGGCTGCATAGTCTCCACCTCTCCACCTGCCTCACTCTCTGTGGTTGTCCTCATGAAGAACACCTCTGGGCTCTGGGTCACTGTGGTAATACTTAGCACGCCACTTCCCTCGTCTATGATCCCTGACCCGTCTTCATCAGGGGACTCTGAAGGTGACAGAGAAAAGGGGTTAGAGGGTCGCTTTACGTGACGCATGGTTGAAAATGAATCCTTATTTATCGTATGCCGACCCTTAGTGCAACCTTCATCCACTAATAGCTCCCTTTCCACTCCTTTTAAAGCAATGTTCTTATTATTGGCTGCTCCTGCCAAATATTTTGTTTGGGATACTTACAAAATACAGCTTCATAATGGTAATTTGGCAAATGTGTTACCAACATTGCATTAAATTACAGTCTGGCGACTTAAGGGAATTTCTAATACTGACACTCACTTTAGCTCTGTTTTGATCTTCCTGACTCCAAAGGACAATATCCAAGAAACTCCAATGGATTCAGTGTTAAATCATACAAATTAATATGACACTGCTCAAAAAGCTGAAGGCAGGGGTGTCAAACATACAGCCCGTCGACCAGAGCCAGCCTGCCACAGCGACCAATCCGGCTCACTGTATGGGTTTAGAAAATGTGGAAAGTTCAAAGAAAGAGGGCATACATTATGGATCTTTAACAGTTTTTCTGTCTGTTTTACAGTCTTGCCCCAGGCAAATACATAAACCTTGGCCTCTCATACTCTAAAGTAAAAAAGGAAAGAAATTTTTTATTTTTTGTATTTGAACTAATAGCAGAAAATTCCCTTTCCCGTGAATTCAGAGTTTGTTTGTTTTTTAATTACAGGATAATGTCCTTTATTTGGTTCTCATTTTATTTTATTTTATTTTATTTCTCATTGTTTCTTCATTGTTTCCCATTGGGCTGTGTGAGCCCAATGAGCTGTGCAGACAGGTTTCATTAATTTACTACAGTAGTATTAATTTCTATCTTAGTTTTGTCTTTTTTTTCTTCTTTATGTTACTAGCTACACTTGCCAGAGTGCCACCATCTTGTGAGATATTCAGTTTCACAGCAGGATTAAACTCAATGGTTTCAAACAGAAAACTCCAGGAATACAATATTAATACAATATGAAAACATACACAGTACAAACAGGTACAACAATACAGATATACGAAAATGCTGATATAATCTGGAAGGTTTGCTGTAATATACCTTCAAACTGGACCGACTTGAGATCTCTAAATTTTTTGTTTGTTTGCTTGTTTATTTTATTTTGAGCAGTGCAAATATCGCATCACAAATTCTCTCTATCTCCTGTTTAGTGCCAGGCACTGGGTGAACAATTTCATTACAAGGTGATAGAAAAGCCAATAATCTTGACCTTTTCATGTTTTTAACATGATAGATGACGTTGGAAAAGCTTCAAATGGGTCAAATGGACTGGCACTTACAAACTCTTTCCTACTCTGAGAATTCAAAGAGCTTCTCACTGCAAGCTTCATTCACACAGTGAATTCTATGCCTTTAAGCACATTTCACCATCATGCACACAATCATAGTCTGATGGACAGATCGGGAGCAGTTTGTCTTGTCTGAGGACATTTCGGCATGTTGACTGGAGGAGCAAGGGATTGAACTACCAACCTTTGGATTGGAAGACGACCCCCTGAGCCAAAGCTGCCACACTGTGCACGGTGGTGTGCTGCAGCATTTATACAAAACTCCATAAGGTTAGGCCTCCTAATCCTAAGACTCATTTCCTCTGCTTGTATCTGTGATTTTGTTCTTTAAGTCACTACCCACAGCTGAAGACCATACGTGAGGGTAGGAACATAGGCTGACCAGTAAATCGACGAGTAAATCGCTTTCACGCTCACAGCTCATTGGTACAGCGTTTGCATCACTGCAGACCCTGTGCCAATCCGTCTATCACTCTACTGCCCCCTCCTACCCTCAGTCGTGAACAAGACCCAAACTCCTTCCCTTGGGGCAGCAGCTCACTCCTGACTCACTTCATCAATCATTTCATGCCCATATGAAATGTTAACCTTATCACTATTACTCCGCTGAGTTGTGTTTTCATGCCATACTACCCTCCACCGCCTTTTCACATTCAGTCATCATGTATGTCTCTTTCTACATTTGCTCTTGAAGTGTAGAAAGCTGTGACTAGTAAAATTGGCTTGCAAAAATATTCAACCCCCTGATGTTTTTCTGTTTTTGTACACTCCTGCCTGTAATTTAAATGGATTTATGTGTTGGCCCTGCATAAAATAGTCCAAACTGGTGAAGTGAAAAGGAAAAAATGAGTATTTTCAAAAATGTAAAAAAATGGAAATTGTTGCATGGATATGTAATAACCCCCTCCCTTCCAAAATCAGTACTTTCTAGAGCCACCTTTTGCAGCAGTTCCAGCAGTAAGTCTCTTAGGGTATGTCTTTATGAGGTCAGCATATCTAGCCACTGGGTTTTTTGCCCATTCTTCAAAGCCGAACTGCTCCAGCTCCTTCAGGTTGGATGTGTTCTGCTGGTGTACAGCAATCTTTAAGTCATGCCAAAGATTCTCAGTTGGATTAAAATCCGGGCTTTGACCAGGCCATTCCCCGTAAACCACTCCAGTGCTGCTTTAGCAGTATGCTTAGACTCACTGTCCTGCTAACAGGTTTTCATCAAGGAATTTCCCTGTATTTAGCACCATCTGTCATTCTTTCAATTCTGACCAGTTTCCCAGTCCCTGCCCATGAAAAACATCCCCACAGCATGATGCTGCCATCACCATGCTTCACTGTGAGGATGGTGCTCTTGCAGCGATGAGAAGTGTGAAGTCCTGTATGTTCAGTTCATCCTGCAGAACCAGTTCTGTTTATCAAAAGTGGCCAAAAAGTTCAATTCTAAAGCTCTTCCATATGTTTGGGAAGTCTCCCACATGCCTTTTGGCTAACTCTAAATGTGCTTTCTTATATTTTCTGTAAGCAATGACTTTTTTTCTGGCCATTCTTCCATAAAGCTCAGCTCTATGGCATGGTCCTATGGACAGATACAGCAGTCTCTGCTGTGGAGCTTTCCAGCTCCTTCAGGGTTACCTTTGGTCTCTTTGTTGCCTCTCTGATTAATGCCCCTCCTTGCCCGGTCTGTGAGTTTTCGTGGACAGCCCTCTCTAGACATTTTTGTTGTGGTATCATAATCTTTCTATCTTGTGATGATGGATTTAATGGTGCTCTATGAGATTTTAAAAGTTTGGGATATTTTTTTATACCCCAACCCTGATTTGTACTTCTTCATAACGTTGTCCCCGACCTGTTTGGAGAACTCCTTGGTCTTCATGTTGTGGTGGTTTTGCAGAATCTGGGGCCTTTCAGAACAGGTGTATAAATGCTTAGATCATGTGACACTTAGAATGGACAAAGGTGGACATGCACCAATTGTTGTGTTTTATTTAAAATAGTTTTTATTTGTTTTAATTTCACTGATGCAAAAAAAATCTATTTAAATCACAGGTTGTGATGCAAAAAAAAGAAAAACACCAAGGGAGGTGAATATATTTGCAAGCCACTACATATGCCTTTAGTGCCTCCACGCTTTGTCTAAATGATGGCCTACCTGTGTAACAGAAGGCGTCATAGCGAGACTCAGGAAGAGGGTATCCTGTCTGATTTGTGTG
>VUQH01088553.1:6432-18788 GCA_015106775.1 Etroplus canarensis | reverse complement strand
AAGGAGAAAAAAATGACATGTACATTTGTACATTTTTAATTAGTGCTGTACCATATGTTTGTTTAATTGAAAAATGGTCAAAGGAACAGCCAAGTTTTTGAAATGTATTTTAAAAGAGACCAGGGTGTCATTACCTTAACCTATAGTTATTAGTTCATGAATGATTTAAATTGTAAGGTAAATGGAAGTTTGCATTCAGTTGTTTTGGGATTCTTTTTTGAGTTTGGGTATTCTGGAGTATTCAGTGACAGTTCGTGGAAGGTGATGAAGCAGAAGGGGACTGGCCAGTCCACCTGTGTAAGAAAAGAAACCTTCATCAGAACTTATCAGCCCTGAAGTTTGATACATTCACACGAGACAGGTAAGCCAGTAACTTTTAGAGGGATGGGTTGATGGTTGTGCATGAAATCTACTCTTTAATAGATTCCACAAGATGGTGCTTACATTTAATCTTTGCCTCTTTGTCCACTACTGGTCAAATTGACATGTATGCTTAGAAATTTGTCAAAAATGCACAATAATTAACTTGGCCCCATTTCAAGTTAGTGTCTCAGAGAAACTGAAGGAGGAAGGATGATCACCTGAGAGTATATGGAGCGAAAAAAAGCAGTTGACATTTGGTGAATGTGTTACTACTGAATAGATAAGAGTGTTAAGGAAGTTAGAGCTGACAATGAGATCAGTGCCATCATTGAAAACTAACAACAAAGCAGCAGCAGTTCCAGCAGAACCAGTGCAACCTTTTTATTGTGTCACACCACACATAATAAGATTACAGATGTGTGGTGATGGTTTTGTGGCCCTTGTCAAACTATCATGGTTACTGGGACACTTCAATATAACAGACGCTTAGTGTTTCTGACTCACCTGATCTTTTCCTGTGATGGAAAGTCAGAATATATGAAGGAAATAAGAAGTAAAAGAACATTTACTATATGTATTGGACACAACTTGAACCTTTAAAAATTTTTTATGGCTAAATTGGGGGCTGCAGAAACAAGCTGGTAGAAATGTCTTTCAGAGAGCTACTTTTTACTTTTATATCTCAAATACATTTCAGAGCCTGTACTTTTACTTTAACTTGAGTAAAGCAGTTGAATGAGTACTTCAGCTTCTACCAAAGACTTCTTTTAAACCAAGTGTCTGTACCTCTACAACTCCAATTCCCAAAAAAGTTGGGATACTGTGTACAAATAAAACAACCCAGTGATTTGCAAATTTCATAAACCAATATTTTACTCATAAAAGAACACAGAAAACATATCAAATGTTGAAAGAGAAACATTTTACTATTTCATGTAAAGGACTTGATGGCAGCAACACATCTCAAAACAGTTGGGACAGGACCCTGTTTACCACTGTGTATCAACCCCTCTTCTTTTAATAGCAGTCTGTAAATGTCTGGGAACTGAGGAGACCAGCTGCTGGACCTTTGTGAGAGGAATGTTGTTCCATTCATCTCTGATATAGCATTCCAGTTCCTCTAGAGTCCTGGGTTTTCTTGGTGACATTTTGTGTTTCATGATGCACCAAATGTTTTCATTTGGTAAAGGGTCTGGACTGCAGGCAGGCCAGTCTTCTACTATGAAGCCATGCTGCTGTAATACCTGCAGTATACAGTTCAGCATTATCTTGCTGAAATATGGAAGGTCTTCCCTGAAAAAGACGTCATCTGGAGGGAAGCATATGTTGCTCTAAAACCTGTATTCAGCAGTGATGGTGCCTTTCCAGATGCCAGTACCATAGGTACTGATGTACTAACATATCATCAGAGTTTGGAACTGAGCACTGTTAACGTGCTGCATGGTCCCTCTTCTCTTTAGTCCGGAGGACACAGTGCCACTTATTTTTCCAGCCTTTTGTTCTCCTTGTCCCAACTTTTTTGAGATGCGCTGCAGCCATCAAATTCAAGATGAGCTAGTATTTTTCATGAAATAGTAAAGTGTCTTATTTTCAAGAGCTGATGTTTTCTACATTGTCTTATGAATATAAAATATTGATTTATGACATTTGCAAATCATTGCATTGCATTTTTATTTACAACCCAAATTCCAGAAAACTTTTCCGCCATTCGGGTTGTATATTTTATGTTTTGTCACAACTTTTTTGGAATCGGGGTCGTACTCGGGTAAGGAATGTGTGCACTTTTGCCACCTCTGAACATCAAACTTCAAGACGTGCAGGTGAGCACGTGGGTGTCACTGAGCGGGTGTTCTGATAGTAATCAGGCTCGTAAAAGGTCTTTAGTTTAAATCAAGAGCTTGTACACACGCGCAGATTCATCATGTCTCTATAGTAAGCGTGAAAATCCTTCTTTGATCTTCAGTTCGGCTCTCTGTAATTCAGTTTTGGACATGTCAGGACAAAACGTATTCTGATCAGGAACTGCTGCCAAAAATTTCTCAATGGAAAGAGGGCGTGTGTGTGTGTAAATGGGCGGAAATAGGGGGCGTGCTGCTATATTTACGTTTGAAATCCACGTGCAGACCAGCAGAAGACACAAGAAGGTTTTACGCACGGCAGCACTTGTCATTTCGGTAAGTTAGACACACTACTTTATAATAGACTACTGATGGCCCTTTTTATATGTTTAATTGCGTCACCACTGATGCATATAACAAGGCCGGAATAAAAAAAACCCCAAACATTTCCCACCCCACTGTCCCTTCAGGTAAGGAGCTGGGAAGATGCTGCTGCTGAAGACTTTAACCCCCTGGCTACTGCTGGCTTTCCTCGGACAGCAGGTCTCTCTCGCCTCTGGCGCGAGAAAAACAGAGAAAGCCGCGTCTCCGGGGGTCAGGGGTGGAAACACGGGAGCAGTCGACGGACGAGGAACGTTTTCCAACCGGGAGAAGATGCAGTGCACGTGGGCCTCGAAGGACGCGACGGACGCGGTCCGGCTGCTGGTCAAATGCGAGAATCCGGAGGCGCGCGTCAAAGGCGGAATCACGCACATGAGCTGCGAATACAGCGGCAAGCCTCAGGAGTGCCCGGCCTATCAGAGAAAGCCCCAAGACTACTGGAAGAAGGTGACCCGCGCGCTCCGGAAGCTGGAAGGGAAATTATGCAGGGACCGGCGCGCGCTGGTGAGGGCCGGCCCGTGCAAGAGCGCGCCCCGAAGCGCGCACTTCAAGCTGGGCATCCGCGCCTCCGTGATCTCCGTTCAGTCCGGAGGCCCCGAGGTCGCCTCTCCGCCACCGCCCAGCACGACCTCCACCGCCACGACAGCCTGCGCGAGGCGGCGCGCGGACCACCGGAAAACGGCCGAGGAGTACTGCGACAGCTCGTGGGCCAGCGTGTGCGCCTTCTTCCTCTCCGTGGTGCAGAGCGAGGAGGACTGCTAACATGATGCGGGGTTTGACTTGTAGCCTTTAATCAGTGATCATCATTTACTCTCAGCAATAATCAGCGACATGTTTTCCTCAGGTGAGCTTATTTATGAGGAGTCTGACTCAGCAGATTAGAAATGAAGATTTTATTCCCTTTATAAGTGCAGTAATTTATGCTCAGATGTGGACAGCAGCTAAAATGTTTGTTTTTTTAAAACAAACAAACTGTGTTTACTACATTAAAAAATACTTGAGTGTTTATCACTTTTATACTTTATATTTTCATAAGTAATAAAAGCTCTATGTATTTTCCTGTTGTTGTCATTTTTTTACATGAACACATGAATCAAAACTCACCATAAAGTTAAAACATGGGTCTTATTGTTAGAGATGAACACCATAAACTAGACATAATGTTAAATTCTGCATATAAACAGCAATTTGTTGCTGAGTTTGATGTTTTTTCTTTTTTTTTTACTGGAGTGGATTTTATTTGAAATATTTTCTTTAAATGTAAATACACTAACACAATATGACAGCAAAATGTGATTCATTTATAATAAAGAATATACATAAACAGAGTTTTGATCTTTTGATCCTTGGATCCAAAACCTAATCCCTGCACTGCAGATTATAAACACCTTAATCCTTTTACATGTAGTAGAACTGCTGCTATTGTCAGTAAATGGCCTGTATACTTCTTCCACTGCTGATTGTTTCACAGAAGTGATTATTATGAAGAGTGATATGTTTTTTGGTACTGTGATCATCAACCGCTTGTAAAAGCACCAGTATATTTAGGCAAGGACCTTCAGCTGCTCACTTTTATCCCCCAAGGCAAGGGTGTCAAACTCATTTTAAATCATGGGCCACATACAGTCCAATTTCATCTTAAGAAGACCAGACCGGTAAAGCTATTGCCTAATAATTTCTTTTAAAAAAATGTTCCCTTTGATTTCAATGTCAAGAAATTTCACTACACATTCAATCCCTGAGTGAAGTGTAATTTTACGTTATAAAGAAAGACTGCTTTCTTACTTTGGCATATTGCAGGCTATACTTTATGTTTTGTGTCAGTGAAAAGACTCTAAAACTGATGAAAATACAGTTAAAGGTCCAAAATGTATGCCCTCCTTTGAAATTTTCACATTTTCCAAAGCCATCTATTGGGTTGGATTAGACCTTTTGGTGGGCCAGTTCTGATCCAAGGGTTGTATGTTTAGCGCCTCTGCCCCAAGGGGTCGTTGACACCCCCCTCCCTCCCACATTGGGAGGGTGGTGGGTGTCTCTTTCACATGCAAGGCAAATGAGTTAACCACTACACTACATAGATACATAATAACTACTGTAAATGTCAATAGTAAACGGACTGGAACTTATATAGCGCTTTTCTACTCTAAGCACTCACATTGCTTTTTACTACAAGCCTCATTCACCCATTTGCACACACATTCATACAGCGCTTTATTCTATGCCTTCAAGCACATTGAACTGTCATGCACACTCTGATGGATGCATCGGGAGCAATTTGGGGTTCAGCGTCTTGCCCAAGGACGCTTTGGCATGTAGACTGGAGAAGCCAGGGATCGAGCCGCCAAACCTTCCAGTTGGAAGACAAAACACCTTACCTCCTGAGCCACAGCTGCCCCAGTGTATTCATGCAAATCAGTTATTGTTAGAAATATGACTGCTGCTGTAAGACAAGATAACATACACAGAAAACCCCTCCGTTTGTAGAGTAGATATTCCTAAATAGGTTATCTCAGACATACAGCTCTGGGAGTGAGCACTGAATCTGCACCACTCCATTGCACCTGCTGTTCAAAGCTTCTGTTTGTCAGTCAGAGGAAAGTTAGTCTAAAGGGAGAGGAGTTTAAACAGAGAGAAGATTAAATGAGAGTGCACCAAGTCCCCAGAATAAGATAAATAAGGATTATCTTGAACTGTGAATCATTCAAAGCAACTTCTGAGGTGTCTAAGAATAAAATGGAATTGAAAATTAACACAAGCCACCTTTAATATGCAACACACTCACTTTTTGTAGCTGTCTGAACCTTGTGGTTTAACTGTGATTTCTTCCTCTTAATGGCCTGCAACAGTCTTAAACCTTCCATCTGAAATTTCTGCATTTATGATCCTGAACAAAAAAACATCTTTGACTTTATGATAAAAACACGCTTTTATTTGGCTGATTAAATGATTTGTGGATTACACCACAGTGTTCCCATCCACTGCTGACGTGCCCCCGGGTTAAAGCTCACCACATTCATTAAAGACTCAAACACACACATCCAGATATGTCTTCTTCCTGCAGTTTCCTGCAGCAGCCTCTAATTACCTTTTCAGTGACAGCAGCTGCTGGCATTAGCGCTGGTCCTATATAGGAATATAAGAGATAAAGACTGAAATGATACAGCTGTGTGTGCACATGTGTGTATAATGTGTAATCACTGAACAAATGCAACTCCAGATGTTGATCTTTGTGCTTTCCAGTCTGTTCTTCACCTTCATTGCCCCTGACCTGCTCTTTCCTCCCTCAGACAGACACAAAATAGTAACTGGTGAGGGACTTCCAGCTTTTTCACACCAGTCCTCTCTTCTGGGATGTTTCTAGACAGATTGCTTGAACAACTCCTTCCCCACAGCTGAGGGATATATTTAAGTGTTGTCATGCAGTCAAGGAGGAAATAGTTGGAGTCATCAGGTAGATTTGTTACAGTTAAAAAGAAGATCCAGCAGCAGGATGATGCACACATGGATCATTCTTCTTTATGTCAGATGTGTAAATGTTTGGTAATGTTGATCCAGTAGCCAGAGCTGGTTTGCTTTATGTCAAGCTTAAGTGAGACTATGTGTTCACTGGATTCTCCTCCTCAAATTCAAGGATTGACTTTTTGCAATATTTTTAATAGCACTGGAAATTATCAACACAACACATTTTGTAAAATTAATTACCATTTTACATTGTGATTAATAGATTATTAGAAAAAAATTTCCCATGACCTTGATAATCATAACCAAACTCATATTAAAAATTCTGGGTCCTTTTGATTGGGCTTTTAGCACAGCATCTGGGATATTTTGTGTGTTATGCCTGGTCTTTGTCTAACTCCTTGTATTGTATCACAATGTCATTCTGTGAAATCTTCATTTAATGTTTCGTGAGTCTGTCCAAAAAAAAACTCCAGCAATTGAACAGTCCCAAAATTGATGCAAACATGCTTCAGACCAGCAAACTGCCAAACGTCTGCTTTTATAGAGGTGGTCACACTGGCTGATGATCAGTTAATCAAGTGCTTTTGACTAACTAGCATTGCCTGACTGCTACTTACCCTGTTAATTCCTATGGTAGCATTAAGGATGTACTTTTCATGTCTACATTTTTCACACACTGCTTCTGCATTTTGGCTTATTTACCTAATTTTAAGATTTTTTAAAATATATCCTGACAATAAAACCTTAGAATTAAAAGAGGGCGTACTTTCTTTTTCACAACTGTAGGGACTGATATGGGATTGCAGGATGTAGGAGGACACAATGGCTCATAGTAGTGGTGTCTGTGTGCGTGTGTGTGTGTGTGTGTGTGGTTAGTGGGTGTTCAGAGGAATTTGCTTAGTGCCACCTCTTTACTTATCACCAAGATCACATGCATTTGTGCACACAGAAATGTACTGATATACAGGCGCACATACAAAACAAAAGCTACTGAACGGCTGATGTTGTGCAAGGCCTTGGGAGGTAGGGTTGCAGTTGTAAAAGGCAGTCATCACAGCACCCCCTGCCAAATGCAAAAAGTAGATACATGAATGTGCTAAAACACTTTAAATAACATTACTGTTGGTATTTATCTAAGAAATGTGTGATTTAGGAAGTTCTGATAAGTAACAGTACTGAATATTGATTTTTTCTCTGCAAATAACGCAAAGCATCATGGTTCAGTAATTACATGGCCTAGTCACCAGTGGCCAGAAATGGTGCAATATCATAAAAGGATGAGCAAATACATTTCACAGCTGTCACAACCATCACATTGGCATGAGAACATTATAAAAAGAGCACAATCGAAGACCGATGGACTTAGGAGCTTTTGCAATTGTCCCTTGCTTATCAGTGGCCATCAGAGTTATCATTCTTGAACTTGCTATTATTAAAAACACAATTATGCCTCACCACAACACAAAAGAGACTTATACACCTGTCTCCAATGAATGCCCTCACAGATGCTTTGAATACTCTGGAAATCAGTGGCTCTCATGAGGAAATTTATCACCTAAACCTCTGAGGACCAAGCCACATTTGGAGCATTATAACTGTAGCATCCAGATGACGGCAAAGCTTTGGCTTATGAGCAGTAATTTCACATTAATACCACTGTTGCAAAAGGGTTTTTGACTGCATTGTAAACTGTTTAAAATGCTCTTTTGAGCTGGTAAAAAATTGAGCATATTTGGATAGGTTCTGGTCAGCTGTGCATAAATAGGCTTATTGTGTGTTTTGACTGTAGTGTCTAAATGGACCTTGTATTTGCAAGACTGGTTTTTTCCTTGCGTCATGATGAATTTGTGCACCTGAAATATGTGGCTGTGTTGCAGCTGTGCTGTTAAAACGTTGTGCATAATCTGGTATAGTCTTGCTCGACTGTGCAGACTGGCTCAGTTTTGGCTTGTTTTTTGTTCTTGTTTGCTGTTTGCGGGTGAGGGATTCAAAAACTTCTTCTCTCAGTTATTATTAGCGACAATATTAAAAATGTATATTATTCTTCAGTTCCAAACTGAATGTCAGCACATAAGAATCTCTGGCTTCTCCACACACGAAAGGGATGATGTTCAAGTCAAATTCATTGTTCAAAGTGTAAAGCTTAGAATCATGTAGATTCTGTCCTCATTTAGGCGACACATGTGGCTGAGTACACAAATACAGATTAAACCTGCCCAAGATATTTTTATTTATAATAATTACAACTTTTTAATTTTGTTTTGCTCTTACTAATAGGTTTTAGTATCACACTCCAAGCTCTCATTCATTAGTAGCAATGGTTAAATATTTTAAAAACTCTTTTAATGACCTGTGCTTAAAATTTGGGGCTCTGCTAAAGACACCTGCAAACTCTGTTAAAAAATGTAGTTCCTGAAGTTCTAACAAAGATTACACAGATAATGACAGTCTCAATTTTATCCCTTCAAATTGATCAAATACTGGACAGACAGATGTGACAGACTACTGTATCGGTGTAGTAGTTGTCTGCAGTACTTCTGAACATCTTTGACATTTAAAAACAGGTTGTACAGTATTTGGGATGTGTAAAGCTTCTACTACACAGTAGGAACTCTGTCAAGACAAGACTCATCCACACTGTCACTATAAGCCCTAATGGCATGAAGAAGCCCTTGGAGGAAAACTCATTATTTTCAATAATCATCAGCTCATCTGACTCATATTCAGGAATGTGCGTTCTTCCCATATCTGATGTCCTTCCCATATCTGTTACAATAAGCACATGTCTCATCCTGTTTATTTCTTTTACAGAGGAAGCTACACCTGTGAAAGCGCCAGCCTTTGGCTTCTCGACTTAAAGTATTAAAACAACTTCTAATGAATGTAAGGACACAAAACCGTTTTTGCACAAGAAACTTCCTGATGACCAAAAACAGGTGCCAACATGTTTCTAGGTCTTTGGTTCCTCTTTTTATTGCTTTAGTCCCACTCTGAAACATTTAGAGTTTGAGACTTTGATGTCAATGGAGCCAGTTCTTGATAAATTTGGGAAGCAGCAGAAAAAAATCCCCAGATTGGCCATATATGACAGGTTTTGTTACAGTCATGACAGATGAATAAAAATTAATAAAATAAGAGATAATCTGATCTTTAGATGTTGTAGTTGAATGCTTGGGAAAATTCAGTCAAAAAGCAATTGAGAGCTTGAGGTTAGAAAAAGTGAAATTTGAAACAGTGTTTGCAGAGCTTGACATATTACATAACATTCAAGTTATTAACATACAGTAAGTGGATAATGTGGAGCTGCTTGTATTCAAGGGGTAGAGCTATAAATAAAAAGATTTGATGAAGAAGATAAACATAAATGATAAGAAAACAGTGCCTACAATAGGAGACACATCAAGATTTATGACTGAAGTCCAAAACTAACTGAGCAATATTTTAATGCAGACTTCGCTGTCGTATTGGTCCAAGACAGTGAGAAGACATTGTTGACTGTAGGTGACTGTCTCAGGGTGCACGACCATATTAACAAACATGTATTAAACTGCTTGTTTGCACCCTAGTACTGTATCTTCCTGTCTGCATCTATTTATTCACTCTTATTCTGTGATTACGGTTGTTACAAAGTACTTATTGTCAACTGTTCAAGAACTGTGGCAGCTACTGTTGAAAAACTGTAAAGCTCTGAGATGACTTTTATACTCATCTCAGAGTCATGTCCCTAAAATATGGAAGAATAAAAATGGAGTAGCACACCTTTAGCATGACTTCATGTTCCTTCATACCTGTTCCCTCATTATTCCATGGTAAATTAAGCAGACAAAAGATCTGGAGTTGATTGTAAGTGCCAAAGTTGCATTTGGTATCCGTTCACTGAAAACTCTCAGTCTGAAGTCCAAAGAGATGTTGGTGTCCAAGAACAAGTCCATCATTAGACTAAAAAAAGGGAGATAGTAAAAGCTTTAGGAGTGGCCAAAACAACAATATGGAACATTCTTAAAATGAAGAAATGCATGGGCGCATCGTTGTTTAAGTCTATGATCAGGAGACTCCTTTATGAATGTAAATACAGATAGTTTACAGCAAGGTACAAACCACTGGTTCATTCAAGAGTTTGCCAGAAAACATCCAAAAGAGCCTGCCCAGTTCTGGGAAAAAAGCCTTTGGACAGATGAAACCAAGATGAACTTGTATCAGAATGATGTGAAGAGAAAAGTAAGCAGAGGAAAAGGAACAGTCTATGATCGGAAGCAAACCACATCATCTGTCAAACATGGTGGAGGCAGTGTTATGAGTTATTCATGTATGGCTGCCAGTGGAACCAGGTCACTATTGTTTAATAATGATTTGACTACTGATAGAAGAAGATGGATAAATTCTAAAGTGTACTGGGTTACACTGTCTGCTCAGATTCAGCAAAATGCTATAAAAGTGGCTAGATGGCTCTTTGCAGTGCAAACTGCTAAAGACCCAGTGCTTACTGCAAAAGTAGCCCAAGAGGCAAAGAAAAGTTAATAGACCATGCTGAAGACAAAACTGAAGGCCAAGAGACCCACAAACAAGAAGCAATGGAAGGCAACTGCAGTGAAGGTCTTGCTGCATCTCAAGGGAGGAAACAGCATTTGGTGATGTCCATGCGTTCCAAACTTCAGGCAGTCATCGACTGCAGAGGACTTTTCTCGAAGTATTAAAACAGTCCTTATATTTATTGCTACACTATTATAACCCATAGGCTTTTTGTTGTCTATGCCAACTTTAACTGACTATCAAAATCAGTTTTCTTTCAGTGGACATTAAATGAGCTGGTTATTTAAACTTTTCATTGGTGTAAATACACTACATGCAAGAGGACGGTGTCAGCTTTTGACAGTGGCATATGTGCTATCTTTCTCCAGTTGAAAGTTCATTCACAAACTCAATTATGCTGCATAAACTTTGTTACAAAGCCATGTATCATTCAATGATTTGCTTATTTTACTGTAAACATTAACCTGTGTGAAATCCTTGGTCTTAAACAAACTTCCCATCAGAGACAAATCACACATGAACTGTCTATTGTAGCTGACAGACTTTAGTCAGTGTGGAGAAGGAGGGACCACATTTCAAAAGGAGAAAAATATCAAAACACAACTTATCGCTCCACTAAATACCCAAGACCCGAACTACAAAGCTGACTCTTCACATGCCCATGCAGTCTCCCACACCCAAAAACACACAAGGCAGCAAGGTGGGAGGAGTCAAAGGTATTGTTCTTACTATGGCTCGAGGTGGTCTGACCCCACACCCTGCTGTTCTTACCTCTTATTGGCTGCCTGTTTCTGAGGTAGCACTAGATGCCAACTGCTTCTGTGAAAACAAAAGTGTAGAGTGACAAGACCTGAGACATTCCCTTCTTTAGAGCAACACACACACACACACACACACACATGAAAGCATTCCTTTGAAATCCTTTCACTGTAACCATTATTCCACAAGTTTGGATTTAGTTGGATTATATAAAGGTCAAACAAAAGCCATCCAGTTTTTTTTAGTATGGTGAATTAACTTCAACCCTTTCATGATGCCTTATCTCCAGTAGATAGTCTGCAAAGCACGCCATAGTGAAATGTTAATTTATAGGACGTGATGAAGAGCCATAGAGAAAGAAATAATCCGGCCTTTTACGTTAGTAATGCAACCCCAATTCCAAAAAGGTTGGGACATTGTGTAAAACATAAATTAAAAACACAATGTAACAATCTGTGAATCTTATGAACCAATATTTTATTCACAAAATAGCACAAAATCATATCAAGTATTGAAAGTGAGATGTTTTACTATTTCATGAAAAAAATACTAGCTTTTCTTGAATTTGATGACAGCAACACATCCCAAAAAAGTTGGGACAGGGACATGTTTACCACTGTGTGGCATCCCCTCTTATTTTAACTACAGTCCGTAAACACCTGGGAACTGAGGAGACCAGCTGTTGGACCTTAGGGAGAGGAATGCTGTCCCATTCTTGTCTGATATAGGATTTCAGTTGCTTAACACTCCTGGATCTTCTTTGTGATATTTTGTTTTATGATGCACTAAATGTTTTCAGCAGGTGAAAGGTCTGGACTGAAGGCAGACCAGTTCAACACCCAGACTCTTCTACTGTGAAAACGTGATATTGTAATAGTTGCAGAATGTGCTTTATCATTGTCTTGCTCACCATAGTGTGGTAAATGTGTCACCTCTTGGCAAAGAGGCCTAAAATTTAAGTATTGAGATTTCTCCAGACTGTGATGGTTTATCGTGGTTTAACTTAAAATTCTCAGTGCTAAT